>CAKNYM010048727.1:106629-150564 GCA_932195095.1 Andricus curvator
ACTTGATTGGCCAATCAAGTTCAACCAGCCCACACCAGGGGGCACTCTGGCCAATCACAGGCATCGTAGAGAATACATACCTAAGAACAACATGACCTGAAACTTCAGTTTCAGGTCAGCCCTGAAGAAGTGAACTGCAATGTTCACGAAACGTCGGCAACATTCATAGTTTCGCACACGATTGAAACCCGAAAAATCTTTGAATTTTTAATTTAAATTTATTAGTTTGGTTATAATTAAATCTATTTGTTGCGACCGTGATATTGCCTTTATCGGCTTTCAGAAATAATAATTTTTTATGTTCTTTTTGGTAACTTTTAATAGTTTCAAAGGTTTGGTTGTTATTTTTAAATTTATTGTTTCTACAATGATTTGAAACAAGTTCAGTTACAGTTTTTCGAATTTTGAGTTTTTGATCATCTTGTTTAAGATTTGTAATACAATTTTCAATATTTGCAACGATATTGTTTAAGGGAATTTTATTAGCATTAAAAGAAACACCAAACTTACCTCCTAGAACCAAGGTTTCAGCTATATTATCTGGGATTTCGACATTGGATACATTTTTAAAACGTTTTTTAAATCTGAAATCCTTATTCTTTTGATTAATTTCTAACTCCCTGCTTTTTAATAAATTAAACTTTCTTATACATTCTAGTCTTTTAGCATATTTTAAGTTGTATAAGCCCTGTTCTTGTGAACTGAAAAAAAAGTGAATTGAATCTTCTTTAATATATCTCATGAGCTAAATCCTGAATATTTTCAATCGTGTTATTCACTTCACAATTTAAACATTTATTTTGAAAAATCAATTTAGTCTTTTAAAATTTAGGTAAAATTTTACAATGTAAATTATTTAATTGAAATTTATTTGTGTGATTTTGAATATGTACTGGAATTAAAGTTTCTTTTCGGCATCTTATTAAGAAAGTACGTTGCTCTTTAAGATGAACTAATATTCTTTGGACGTTTATCCAGTTTCCAAGTTCGAATCCAATGCTTTGGCCGTACTTGCTCCCAATATACGTAAAGTAACCCATCCTTCCAAAACGTTACTGACCTTGACGGATATAATTATCTAAACCAACTATTTGGAGCGAGATCCCAAGTTGTTTCTCCTATCTTTTCTTCGACCGTTGATATCATTCAAAATTTAAAAGTTTTAAAACTTATCTTTCTTCGGTCTTACCGCCCAATCAATAAAAAACATAAGAAACGATTACAGTTGTTGAAAAATCATTTTATTTTCTACGTTTCGGCTCTCACTGCGGGCCTTCATCAGGAAAATTTCCATTTCTAAAATAAATCGTGTTTTATGATAAGTCAAACAAAACTAAAATACAAAAAAAGAAAAGAAAAAACCTACTGAGTAACACAAAATTCTTTTTGGTTATTACCTGTCGTTTAAAAAAACTTTTTGCGTAGTGTCAAAAAGTAGTGTCAAGAATACAAGTTTATCATTCCATAAGAGAAGAGTTTTTCTTCACAAGTAGGATATCCGTCTAAAACTCTAATCACTTTGAAAGTACCCAGGTGAAAAAGTAATATATGTATAGTTTATACATAGTGGACAAGAAAATGATATTTTTCATTTGTTTTATAAATTTTTCTGTATGATATAAATAAAATATATCAGTGTTCTGTCCACTATATATAAACTATATATAACTTTTCCACCTAGGTAAATTCTTCAGTCTGAAAATTCAGTTCCCCACTCTAAAAACTCAATTTTTTCATTCAAACTCCAAATCTTCCTTTTAAATCAACACTCTAGGCCAATCCACGAAAGGCGTCCAAAAAATTTCACGAATTCTTACTTGGGGGGGGGGGGGGAGTCCAAAGAATGTATTACTTAAATTTTCTCTTTCAAAGTATTTTTTTTTTAATATGCTACTTCAAACTCCATGTATAAGAACATATATTAATTTATAGATAAAAATTTTTGTTGGGACAAATTGCTACAAATTGCACCGGAAAATTCGAAAATCACGCAAAGATGTCATTGTACGTCGTTGCGACCGCCTGATTCGATTTTGGATGTATTTGCGTCCATGCGGGTTGCCCTTTTTGCGTCCGGTCGCAAACTGGTACCAGACTGGTACTTGCACCAGTTTGCGTCCACGTGATAATACATCGTTCGGTCGCAAATAGGTGCAGGATTTGTAGGACCCTATTTGCGTCCGCTCTTCAAAGGTTATGATAGACTCGAATTATTCCGATAAAACTTACGTCACTTTATAGGTTGTACCGCAGAAAAAAACAGTGCATATCGAAAGAGGAATATTTTTCACATCACTGACAACAATTTTTAGCATAAATACACTCACAGTTCAATTAATTCAAATATTCTAAACGTACGGACGCACTGATGTAGGGTATGGAGGGGCAGCGCCGACCAGTTAACAGTCAATGATTTTGTACAGTTAATAAGATGTGGAGTTGATCCATTCTTTTTTCATTTCGAGTCCTACATTATTGTATATCATATTTCTATAAGTAATAATTACATGAATAAAACAATAATTTAATAATTGAATTATTTCTAACAAGCTGTATTTCGTCGGCTTTCCCCCACACCGGAGGGCAAAGCCGACCGCAGCTTTTTATGAAAATCAAAACATCTGTAGATGGGAAAACATGATGTTTCGCGTCTGTAGTATTTTACGTACTGGGAAAATTACCTTTAAACATATCCAGGTAGAAGAATAAGTTATTTTTAATGGAAATAGTGATAGCTGTGCTATAACCTCTTATTCGTTGACATTCTACTAGAGACGGACTACGCGCAAAGGTTTCTACGGTACCAATCCAAAACACCGGCTCTACCGACCGGATTGAAAATAATAATATTGAATAGTTTCTTGCATGTAGCCCAGAAGATAAGTGGCTGTTCTACATTACCGATCACTTATCGACAAAACTTATGATACGTTTATAACCTAAGGACGTGTAAACTATTATTTTCGTCGGGCTTGCCCCACTGGTGAGGCCTCAATTATTTACGATATTTAATATACTTTAGACTTGAATTACGTTCAATTATTATAATGACATATTGTGATATTGTTTTATCTGTCAAAATATAAAATTTTTATGCTGTAAGTATTGCCATTAATGTTGAAAACTTTATATTTCTGACAGAGAATCTTTCATTCTTTCGTTTTCAAAACTGTTTTCTGCATAATTTTTCTTTTATAACGTCAATCTTCAAGATTTTAGTAAGTTATACTATCTCTATCATAAAATAGATTTATTTAATGCAAAGTAGAATTAAAATTGTTAAATAATAGCGATGTTATAAGCAAAGTTGCCTTTGCCCCACCGGTCGGCGCTGCCCCTCCTTACCCTACATCAAAATGTTGTTGCACTAGTTAGCGACTATTGTGTGAAATAAATAATTCACTGACCATTCGTGTGATGGAATCAGATTACTGAATAGCTTGTTGAGCTGGATTGCACACGACGCTTGACTTACCTAGTAATTATTTTTCCGGATCCGCAATAACTACAAAATTGACAGTCCGTTTCACAGTCCACTTACGGCGCGCAAAATGAAAAATGAAATTCGTGTTATATTTCTAAATTTCGATAAAACACATATTTGAAAGGACGCGCATGTAGAGTATTGTTAATAGAATAAAATAAATACACTTCATGAATCAATGAGTATCAAAATTCATTAAATTTACTATTTTTCAATCAGGCTAGGACGCAAATGGGAGCACGGACGCAAATAGGTGCATTTACCTTAAGACCCATCCAAATCGTTTAAAAACTGTGGAAATCCCTTACAATTTTTAAAGATTCCGTGAAGTACCTTGAAATCTTCTGAAATACATTAAAATCCCTTAAAATATTTCAAATTCGGTTAAAATCCTAAAAATTCCTTGAAATATTTCGAAATATAACGAGATCTCTTAAGATCTATGAAATCCCTTTAAAATTAATTGAAAGCTTTTAAGTCCGAGGGAATTTTTCCGAATTTCTTGACATTATTGAAAATATTTTCCATCATTTAAAAGCCATCGAAACATCTCGATATCTCTTAATATCCTTTACATTATTTAGAAATCCTTTGAAATTCCGTTAAATCATTTGAAATCTCACAAAATCCTCTCAAATTCGTGAATATACGTTGGAATCATTTAAAATCCCGATAAATTATCTAAAGCCCTTCAAATCTATTAAAATTCGTTTATATCCCTTCAAGTCCTTTACAATCTTTTGATATCCAGTAAAATCCTTTCAAATCCCTTCAAATTCCTTCAAAATCTTCGAAATCTTATTAAACCCCCCCTGACATCCTTCAAAATTCGTGAGAATAATTTGATATCTCTTGAAATTAAATCCTGTTTCTTATTCACAAAAAATCCGAAATTTTTCAAATCTATCAAAATCTCTGAAAATCCCATAGAATCCTTTAGAATCCCTTAGAATCTTTTGCAATTCGCGGAAATCGTTCTCAATTTCTTGAAATCTCTCAATATCGCTAAAAATCCGCCTAAATCCTTCGGTATATCTTGCAATCCAGTAAAATCCAACTAAACTCCTTAAAGTTCCCTAAAATCCTGCAATATCCCTTCAAAAATGGAGATTTTCTCTGAAACTGTACTAGGTACTTGAAATTTCACGAAGTCCCTAAAAAACTTTTAAAATCTCTTTAAATTCTTTCAAAATTTTGCAAATCTTTGAAATACTTTGTAGTACTTTCAAATGCCTTAAAATCCCTTGAAACATATTAAAATCCTTTCAAATCACTGATAATTTTTCAAATCTTCTGAAATGCCTTGAAATATTTTGAAATCTCGTTTGCAGTGAAAATAATTGATATATTATTTATATATTGTAAAAAATATAAAATCCTACGTAAGAAGTAAGAGCACAAAAGTTTTACTAATCTTTACAATAGGGCGGGGGGGGGGGGGGGGTATAAAATTTCAAAAATGTGAGATAAAAGAATCGTAATCGATCCTCATGTTAGGGTGTTCCTTATTT
Organism: Andricus curvator; assembly: GCA_932195095.1. Classification (NCBI taxonomy): domain Eukaryota; kingdom Metazoa; phylum Arthropoda; class Insecta; order Hymenoptera; family Cynipidae; genus Andricus; species Andricus curvator. The sequence goes on from CAKNYM010048727.1 coordinate 111,625, forward strand.
TCAAACATTTGAAATGTATGGCTCACGCCCCTAGTTTCGTTACTTTCTCAAATTTTCATGAAATTTAACGCCCACCTGGGTGGTTGTCGCTTTAGAAAGACTAGAAAATGTGGTAATATGTCAGATTTAAAATTACACGAATACTCAATATCGCGGCGATGACAATATTGATAAGAATGGGATATTTTTTTAATTTCCTAAAAAATGATTTGACACTTGATAAAGACCCTTTTTCATTCTTCTTCGTCTTTATTCATAATGTGTGCCCTAAGGGTTTACATGACCTCCGTTTCATACAATACTTCCGCATACATAAAATTATCTTATCCTTACTATTTACAGTTAATTACAACTATTTATGTAAAATCTTATGTTTAGATTCTTATTTCTATTTTTTACGATAGAGCAATTTGGGAAGTGTTAGCGAACGAGTGAGCGAGCTATCGAAAGCAAGAGTGCAAGCGAGAGAGAGAGAACGATAACGCAACCGCATCTTAATCTACTCATTTTATTACATAGCCATTACTTTCAAATCTTTACGCTTCTAATCTAGGCGACTTCCGTTCCCTTTTTCTTTTATTTCTCTTGCACCTCCATTTTGCCATTTTTTCACATCCATTCTTTCATTTTTTCTCATTCGTTCATCTAGCCCCCTCCAACTCTTTCATCCACCCTTCCCCCAATCCACCCTTCCCTAGAATCTTTACCACATTCTCTGGCCAGCTTCCGTTATCTTCCATTCCTCTCCTACATCCTTCCCACACATGCTCCCACGTTTCCTCTTCACATTCACAGATTCTTCACTTTCTGTTCTCTTCCTTTTCCGAAAACATCCTTTCCCTTACCTTGTTGCCCAATCTAAATCTTGCTATTCTGGTCCATCTTCTCTCTCCCCATCCCTTTTCTACATACTTTGGTACTCCTTCCTTTTTTATCATCTTATACCATTTATTATATTTTGATTCCTGAATCAGCCCCATATTTCTTTTAATTCTCTTTCCCTCTCTCTTTTTTCCAATTCTTCATAGTTTACTCTAGTCCGGTCTTCTATATCTCTAGAATTAAAGAATTCCCTTCCTTCTTCTTCCCATCTCGTTAATTTTATCGCCCTCCCTCTCCTTTCTTCTACCTCCATCAAACAGTTTCTTGCTAACTCCCCTCCCTTTCCCTTCCTTAGCTTTGTCTCAAATTTCCATGCGCTTTTTCCCGCTCTAGTACTTAATTTATCCCTTCCCGCTTCTTCTCTAATCATATATCCCGGCGTCCTCCAGTCTACCCCTAACGTCCACCTTATATACCTTTCTTGTAAACTCTCAATCTCGTTCCTTTATTTCCATCCCCAGATCTCTGCTCCATAACCTAATACCGGCCATACCAGTGTATCAAATAACAACATTCTTCTTCTACAATTTTTTTAACCCTCTTTTTCCTATTCCCCATATCTGTTTCATTACCGCTGCCGCTTTTTGTATCCTCTCTCTTATATTAACTCTATGATCTCCATTTGTTTACAAGGTATATCCCAAATATTTGGACCCTTTTACTTCTTTTAACTTTATTTCCTTCCATCTACCCCTCCATTCTTTCTTTCTTCCACTCCTTTTCTAAACCTCATTATTTTTGTCTTTTCTACATTTGAATTCAACTTTTTCCCATCTGAATATTTCGCTAATCCTCTAATTAAGCCCGCCATCCCTTCTTCATCCTCTGCCATCAACACGATATCGTCCGCGTATGACAATGTTATATCTTTTCGTTTCCTATCCTAACTCCTCCCCATCCTTTTCTCTTCATTACTTCTTCCAAGTCTGATATTAATATATTAAATAAAAGTGGGCTCAGAGGACATGCTTGCCTTACTCCTCTCACCAACCAGAAACTATCTCCTACTTGCTCTCCTACCTTTACCCTGCTTTTTGTCTCTCTAAAAATGTCCGATACTCTCTTTATTATTTCCTCTCGTATCCCCTCTTGCACCATAACTTTTTCTATCTCGCCTCGGTCTAATGAGTTATGTGTACAACACAAAATTTTGTGAAATAAATATTACAGTTTTGCAAAATGAAATGAATGGCTGCCAATAATATTACCAGGAAGATTGGCGCTTCACACCTTTCAGTTAAAATTGGTATATTTCGTGTTAGAAACAAGTCTATTAATAAAAAATAAAGTTGTAGAATGAAATACGCACAATATAAGAAAAATAATAAATATTGGCTCCTACAATCTAAGATCATCGTTATCCACTTCCAAACACCAAAAAGTCTACAACTGATACATCCGTGAAGACAATGCTGTAAAAACTCTTAGTAAGTTAAAAATCATGGTGAGTTAACAATGGTAAGTTATTAATGCAATGGCCCGACTAACCAATTTTGACAGAATTTCATTTAAAATTACAGAAAATTCAATTTGTTTCGGAATTATATCAGCCGCTATTTTGTAATATAACAAAATTTGGTATTGTAAACATCAGCATTTACTGTTTCATATAAAAGGTCTTTTAACCAAGTTTCAATTAATTTTGTTACAAAATGTTAAAATATCACATTTTTGCGAAAATTGTGATAGCCGCCATTTTAAATTTTTGCAAAATTATGAGTTTTAAACGTTTTCTAATTTGTTAGTCTATCAATAGGTACCATTCTCTAAATAGATGTTAGATTTCATTAGGATTTGTCAAAGTTATGTATTTCAATTAGAGGCTTTTGCTCTATTTTCCTCATATAAAATACATAATTAAATGTAAGGCTTTTGCAAGACTTCGAAATACCATTCTATTGGGCTGAAAATTGCAGGGCATCTTCTTCTCATCTAACACCACGAAACCCTAACCCAGATGACTTCTGAAAATCTAATCCATTCCCTAACAAATTTAACTCCACTAAATCCCAAATTCCACACATAATAATCTGCCCCACACCCAATGACGATTTCTAATCCACAAGCAAACTCGTCGCAAGTACATTTAGCGTCAGAGAGCAAACCCCAGCTCATCCGATATTCGACGGTCGATCTCGACCTGAAAACCCTATCCATCAACTTCCGCCTTTACCAGTTGCTAGCTTCTCTTCCACAAAACTCGAAGAGATCGTAAACGCTCTAGCGAGCCATAAAATGTCAGATGAGTGAGAACGCAGAATCCCATAACATCCATGTTCTTACGCAGACCATATGGGACATTCAGCAGCTTGTTCCCTTAACTTGAGGACGAGGGGCAGCAGGGATGCTACCCTCCAAGGAAGCAAGCATGCAGTAAGCGACTTTCTCGACATCTACGCTTGCGCCTCACTAGCAACCCCTTTTCCACCCCTTCACATCCAAACCGCCACTTCCAGTTGGGGTCAGTTCAGTTTGCGCTCGACCGGAGTTTCTAACGCTTCTTTCGTCTCCCGTCACCCCAAGTTGCGGTCTTGAGCCGGCTATGAACCCTTCGGGAAAAAATCTTCAGTGTGAGTGACTCGCGAGGCGGGACCTTCTTTCGGAGAGGGTGTCCGTCGTTAGTGCTGTTTGTGTTTCTACAAAGTCGGCCGCAAGCCTCAACCTTTCACCAGAATGGGGGAACGACTCTGTCTCCCTTGAGATGTGGAAAAACCACCCCTGAGAAATGAGAGAAGAACCAAGGGTGGGTGTCAGTGCTTCGAGAAAAAAATTTCTTCTCCACCTTTCCAGTTCTCCTCATTCTGTTACTCCAGCTTTATACGCTCTAGTTTTTCTCCGTTTTCAGTTTGCAAGTTTAGTTCTGCATTCGATGCAATTAGTTCTTCAAGTAAATTAGGTCCTCTATTCTGAAAATTGGATTCTTAGCACTACCTTCTTTGATTCATCAATTTACAAATTAGATTCTTCATTCTACAATTTCAATGGGACAATTCCATTTTGAGGAGTCAATTTTTTATCAATTACAATGAAAAGGTTAGGTCTTGAAATGATGGTCTTCTTATCGATATACTATCTCTGGTATCGAAATTAAATTCTTCAATCTGGAATTTAAATTACTTTCTTCCATTTCTGTTTTTCAATTTAAAAGATATGTAGGCTTTCATTCTGCAACTCAGATTTCAATTTATAGTAACGATATCAAAATTTTTAAGTCCTTTTTCATTAACATTTCATAACGAAAAAGAATACCCAAAATTGAGAGGCCCTGCTATATTTCCAGGCAGTCGAAATTAAATTCTTTATACAATCAATTCGATTCACTATTATACAATTTTAGTGGCTTTTTACTCCTTAACAATGCCAAAATAGATCTATATCTTTATTCTAAACCACTCCAGTTCTTCATTCAAAAATTTCAGTTTTCATTCTGAAATTATTCTTTATTTTAGGATCCTCATTTTTTATTCTACATTCTACAATTTCAGTTTCGTTCTCAAAATGGAGATGTTTCTCTATTTTTTTGTTTCATTTGATATTCTACAATCACAGTTGTGCAGCTTCAAAGTTTAATTCTTGATTCTAGAAATAAAGTTCCTCGTTCTACTTATCCAACTTTCAAATACTACAATCTTATTTATTCATGCTTAAAATTATGTTCTCCATTCTAACAATAGAGCTTTTTAGTCTGAAATTTCATTTTTTAATTCCAAAGATTCAGACACTAATTCTATAATAATTATGTTCTTCATTCTGAAAACTAAGTTCCTTACTCTAAAAGCGATTTTTTTAATTCTACAAGTTTTGTTTTCCATTTCTTGAACGAGAGAAAGAATACTTTTAAAATAAAGATATTCCACTCAAAATCGTTAGAAACAGGTTATATATTTCAGTAATCTAGCACTGCCAGCATAAATCCAGTTCTTGATTTTAAAAATATAGCTTATCGCCCCAAAAATTTAGCATCCATGCTAAACTGTACATTTTTTATTTGGCAAAATCGCGATGCCCTCGATAATAGTTAAACATCTCTATGAGGAGTCACTTTTTTCTCATATTGTGTTACCTAGTAAAAAAGGATTCTTTTTGAAAATGAAATCGACACCATAGTTTTTTATATTTTTCTCAGTTCTTTGTTCTACAAAACATCTTTATTCTGGATTTTTTCATTTTGAAATTTTGATTTTTGATTCTTCTTGAAAATGAAATCGACATCATAATTTTTTATATTTTTCTTAGTTCTTTATTCTAAAAAACATCTTCATTCTGGATTTGTTCATTCTTAAATTTCGATTTTTCATTCTACAATTTCAGTTTCTCAAAGTACAAATCGACTTCCTGGAATTGTAGTGTTATATCTTAATTTTACGAACTAACTTATCTTCAGTTGACACAATGCAGGAGAGGTGAAGCGTTATTATCAGTAGAATATGAAAAAAGGTGACATTACAAAATTGAGATTTCCCTTTATGTCTTCAAGGCTTCAAAATTCAGTTTTTGGAATAAAAAAACAGTATCTATTTTCTAAACGAAGATGTTACAATCTGGGTCTGTAAGATCAACATCAATATTCACAATCGAACATTGGTTTAAATAAATTCAATTTCAAATTTTTTTTTATTATTCTACGCAATCAATTTATTATTACAAATACATTATTCTACAAATTATACTCTGCACCCTGCAAAACATTTATTTCATCAGTCCAAGAAGTTCCCAATTCCAAAAATCAAGTTCTTCATCCTACGATTAATTTATCCATATTAAAATTTTTTCAACAATTCTTCATTCAAGTTTCAAAATTTGATTGCTTTATTCAATTCTATTTTTATTTTTCAAATTCAAATTCCGTATTCTCAAATAACTTTCCTACACTTAAGTTGCTTGCATCAAGGCTTCTACCATACTTTTTTTTAGCCGAGTTCATTATACCCACGTTTATTATTTCCAACTTCGTAGCCAACTTTTTTACCCGCTTATTCTGCAAAACTCTTATCCCTCTTTATCAGCGTTAACTTTTTTTTCTATATATTTATTTTTCCTTCTCATTTTTATTTTTTATCCCGGATCTACCACTCGAAACTGCCACTGCGGCTGATCAATTCCTACTAGACGATGCTGCTGTCACGATGCAAATCACGACGATAGCGTGGCTTATCGGTAAACCTTGCGTGCGTGCACGCAGCCTATCGATTCTTCTGGCATGGTCTGCACGACGTATGACGTCACACAAGTCGAGTAGACACAGTTTCGATCGCTCAGATGAAGATAGAAAAATTTGAAACCTTCTTTTTCCCCCTAAGTAATCCCAACCTTTTTTTCTCTAATCTGGACAATATTTGATCAAGTCTGGTAATTCCTGATACCATCTGTTAATTTCTCCCAAAAGGTGATAATTTGTGATTGTATCAGATAAGATCTGATCATTATTAACCTAATTGGAATCATGATGATTAAACCAACTGATAATTGCAATGTTAGTTGGATTAGCTGATCCAATCCTTGATTTCAAATTCGATTCCATGGTTTGATATTCCTGGGCATTGCAAATGCGGAGATGCAGATATTTAATCATTTAATGATTTCTACTAAGGTTCGAGAATTTTATATTATGTTTAATATTTTCATTTTTAGTCTGAAAATTATAAGCTCAAACCATTCAAGCGCAATTACTAGCTGCAATTTCAACAAGTTTATTTAAATTTGATAATTTTTGATAAAAAATCTAGTTTTTTCTTTCACAGTTTGATGAATTCTCATCAAATGTGACAATTTTTTTTGATTATATAAGGTCATATCTTTTTGAACCCAATGGGAATAATAATAATTCTCTATTTGATTAGGAATTCAAATTACAGTTGCATTCGCCGATCCAATCATGGGTATTGTAAATCAAGGTAAAAATATTCCATCTTCAAGTTTGGAAGATTTTAATCCTGCTAGCTTTTATTTGTTTTATTATCAGAATGTGAAATTTAATTGCTTGTAAATAGAGAAGTTCTTCAATCCTTCTGACATCCCTTTCTAAATCTATGTCATTTATTTCCAATTCTTCGTAGTAGGTGATTTTGAACTTGATGGCCTTTAAGCTTGAGGACTTTTTTTAGGCTTTTAGATTTCTTTACATTTATTTTAGAAATTTGGAATTTTTCAAGCTTCAAAATTTTGACTCTTCTAAATTCACAATACATATAATGTTTCTAAGCAGATAATGCCTCTAATTTTTCAAGACTTGATATTTATTTTTATTCGATCTTTCATTTAAAGCTTTTTAATTTAACTTTTTATAAGGATGACTTTGAATATTAAACTTTCCAAATTTATAAGCCATTTGGAAATTTGTCTGCTTTCTTTCGGTTTTAATTCTTAATTTTATAAGTCTTAGAGTTCCTTGTTTTATAAATTATGCTTTATAAATATTGGCTGGGATTAAGTGAATTTGTTATTAAATGTGTAGTCTTTAAACTGTTACGTATTAAGATTTAAAGTCATTCAAATAAATTGATCCTACTCCTTTGAATTTACGAACTGTCTACCGTTACGGAATTTTCCGTAAGACTAACCCCTTTTTCAGCTCATTCAAGGCTAATGTTACGGAAAATTTCATAATGCTAGCCCTAGTGTTATACTTGACCGGTTAGTTCTACGGAAAATTCCGTAATACTAGTCTATGCCTTGAATTTAGTATAACTTGCCAGTTTAAAAATTTTATATTTTTAATTTGTCTTTCCTTATCCTACACATATTTATCTTAATTTTAATTTTAATTACAAGTTTTTTATACCTATTTGAAGTACCTTGAATTGGTTCAATTTCTCCCTTTTTGATTTTTTTCTAATTAATAGGGTTTGCAATTAAAACCGTTTTTAAATATAGAGGCCTAATGATTTGACCTTTGAATTTGTTCATTTTTTATATAGAAGATTTCATATCTCACATCTTCTGAAAATATAATTTTTCATCTAAAGGCATCCAACTAAAAAAAATAATTATAGTTGTTTAGTTGAATGGCTTCCGATGTGGCCAATTCAAAATTTTAAGACCTTAATAATTTCCATACTCTTGATCAAATTAGTTTAAAATTCACTGCCATATTTTAAGATTTCCATATTTTAATACTTTTTAAATCAGCTACTTTTTAATTGTTGAGTATGAAATTTCATTTTCTCTGAATTTAAACACTTTCAAACTTCTTTCATCTACAATTTTTAAGGACAATAATTCGAAATTGTGCCTTGAAAAAATTGTAATCAGTCTTCGTTTTCTTGAAAAATTTGAATTTTTTATTTTAAGAGGTTAAAATACGTTTTTTACAGCCTTATACTAGAAAAAAATTAGAGCAGTTAAATATTATTATTCGAATCGTCTATAGACATTTTTGCAATTTTGAAAATGTAATCTGCTTATGATAAAAAATGTCTAGCTTTAAAAAACATATGGATATGAGTAGTACAGTCCTTGCGTTTCTGCTTAAAACAATTATATCGAGAACAAAAAAAAAGAAAAAAGAAATTTGCAATGAAATCGAAACATCAAAATTTCAAGAAAACAGAATGAGACAGAAAAAATTTAAAGGAATTTTCTTGTAGAAATTTGTCCAAGGATCAATTTTTCTTCTCTAACTTTTTTCAATATCTCCTTTCTTTTTCAAGAAAAACGGAGTTAAAACCTGGCATTAAAATCATTTCAATAAAACCGCCAGCTTGTCTATATTTATTCAAATAATCCACATCAGTTTGATTGAAATCAAATTTTTTTCAAATCTGAACATTTTTGTTGAAATGTGAAAACTTTTAATAAAATATAATATTTGTTGTATAAATTCTGATCATTTTTAATCAGACCACACCGATTTTGAATCCCTTTCCAACTGAATTGGCGAAAGCTAAACATTGCTAAGTCCAAGTAACCTAATTTTACGTGAAAAGCAAAAAGTCTTTCTATGAGATCAATTGACAAGCGATTGAGTACATTATATTCTTCGTGTCAGTGAAACGATCAGTTTAATTAAAATTGTATGAAAAATAGATAGCGCTACATGATTTTTTTTTGCATTAGTAGAAATAGTACAAATTTTTTTAATTATGATCATTGTTAAATAATTGTTAAATAAATTTCTAAATTGTTAAATCCAATTGTTACATACTCGTTAAAATCCTATAATGAACATCAAATTGTTAAGAAATTAAATATGTAGTGAACTTTATTTATTTAGTTTGAATTCATAACAAATTTTGAATATTTAAATAATAAATTTTAGGGCATGAATTGAATTTTAAAGTTTTTTTTCTTCTCTGAAATAGGTTTGAAAAAGCGAGAAATTATGATTCTGAAGGAAATTTAAACACCGTTTATCTTTCCCGGCTTCAATTAGGATTCACGATGCCAGGTGATTTTTGCTGATCAAAGCCTAGATTTCGATTCCCGAATCGATATTCTATGAGCGTACGAAAGGGGGATACAAAAATTGCATCATTAATTATTCATGGATGGTTCCGTAGCGGTGATTTCCTCTTTCCTAAGGGTGAACGTCCCTAGCAAAAAATCAGAACTTTTTCTTTGCTTGATAAGTAGACTAGTCAAAACTCGAAGAAAAACACTACATTGAAGTAAATCAAAGGGAGAAGTAAGTGCCTATAAAAGTGATTTCCAGCTGTTCCCTTGTTGGTGATTAAAATGATGTCATTATTGATAGGCGCACTCAGTCGCAATTACGGTTACTACCCATAACTTCTAGGTCGTAAGGCTCCACGACCTCGAGGCTATTTTTCCTTAGAAATTGCAAATATATTCAATCTAGATCTCTTAAAAAGGGAAACAAACTTTATGAGAAGTTTTTACAGTTTTCAAGTCGGATAACTTCTGATAAACTAAGAATTCCATTTATCAGGAGTACCGCAGAATCCCGGCGAAATAAATTCAGTAACCTCACGTAATCCAATTCAAATGTATCCGCATTTATATACGAAAATTAATGAATTTACTAAACATTCTCACAATCAGACCCTAATCCTATTATAGCTGAATGCATTTTCGCAAGAGAATGAAACCCGCAGATTTCTGGTATTAGGGGCCGTTCAAAGATTACGTCACGCTATTTTGAAAACTTTTCCACCCTTTCCCTTCTTCGTCACAGATCACCGCATAAAGCTTTAATCCCACAGAGTGACGTCGAAGATACTAAACTCCTCCCCCACTATTTAAGCCAAAATTTTTTCTTCGATTTCATCTGATAAACGCCTAAAATAAAACATAACACAAACATCATATTTTACCAGATTTTTCAGCCCAAAATGCTCTCAAGACACGGCAAATAGGGTTATCCTTCGCGAAAATTGGGGAATAAAATCTTTCAAATAAAATTAATATATAATAATATAGCATTTTTTTAATATATTATTTTTTAGAGAACAGTTAACTTTCAGGCCCGAAAACTTATATTTTCAACCAAGTAAGATGATTTTTTAACCAAATAGTTAAATTTTTAACAAACGAAAAAATTAATTTTACACCAACTATTGTATTAACAACCAAATAGTTGAACTTTTAAGCAAAAGAGAGGAATTTTCAACCAAAAGGTCGATTTTTCAAACAAAACAGATTAAACATCAAGTACATCAGTTGCATTTTTGAATAAATAATTAGATGTTCAGGGTGAAAAGACTAATTTTTTAGAAGACAGTTTAATTTCGAACCAAAAAATATAATTTTCTACCAAAAAGATGAATTTACAATCCAGAGGGATGAATTTTCTATCTAAAAAGACGAATTTTTAACAAAACAGTTGAATTTTCGAAAAAAAACACTACTATTTAACAAAATTTTTGAATTTTTAGCCTGCAAAAAAGAATTTTCAACCGAACAGTTACATTTTTAACAAACAAATTAATTATCAATCAAAAATTTGCATTTACAACCAAACAATTAAACTTACAAGCGAAAGGAAAGAATTTTTCACAAAATAGTTGAATTTTGAACTAAACAATTAAATAAGGAAAATAATTAAATTTTCAACTGAAATAAGTTGACATTTGAAATAAAAAAGGTTTTAATTTCAAAGAAAAATCAGTCAAAAAAGACGAAATTTCAACAAAATAGTTGAATCCTCAACCACAACAGATTAATTTTTCTAACACTTTTAACCGAAAAAGATAAAATTTCCACCATAATGGATGAATTTTCAAGCAAGAAAGATTTTTCATTCAAGAGAAAAAATGTCAACCAAATTGTTCAATTTTCAAGCCAAAAAGGAAGAATTCTCTACGAAAAAAATTGAATTTTCTACCCGACAATATGAATTTTCAACCAAAAAGTTAGTTTTTAACCAAATAGTTGAATAATAAATTAAAAATGATGGACCTTCAACTAATCAAATGAATTTTTAACAAAGTAGTTCAACTTTCAACCAAGTACTTGAATTTTCAATCAAAAATAATAATTTTCTATTCAAAAGGATGAATTTACAACAGAATACATGAATTTTCAACCAACTAGTTGAATTTTCATTTCAAACCGATGAATTTTCAACAAAAAATGGTTAAATTAAATTTTGAGTTAAAAAATTACTTTTCATGCAGATAAACGAATTTGTAACAAATTAGCTTAATCTTCAACAAAAAATAGTATATTACACTACAAGGGCAGAAAGTGGAAAATTCCTGCACTGCGCGCCATGATGCCCGAGGCGAAGCGGAGGCCATCATGTCGCGCAGTTCAGGGCTTTCAAACTCCTGTCCGTCTGTTGTATACTATTTTTCCCTATAGCCGGTCGAAAGTACGTTTACTAATTGCATTTTCAATTATTATAAACAATACAACCACGTTCCAACATACAGCCCGTTGCGATGCATTTTTTTAATGCCTGCCCCGACATTTGCAATCACGAGCGGAGCAAGTGCTGCTGGTCGGGGACAAGCATCAAATACATATGAAAAGCCACATAAGAACACTGAAAGACACATAAAAATACTGATAAATTCTTAGCAAGCAGTTGTGAGGTTAGGGTAAGAGCACCAGTTTTAGGCACCTTAAGAGGAAATTCAGACTTTAGGAAATAAATAAACGCATAAAGTTTTGAATTCCTAAATAGTGATAATTATACCTACACTCAAAATTTTATGCAGAATACATTGAAATGTTAAATTATTATTCAATGTTGACAAAAATTTGAAAAATTGTCAAAAATAAGTATGTAGTCCCAATATTTTAGTGCTTGGCACTGCTGACCCCAGTTATTGGCACCCCCCGTCACCATTGATTGGCACTACACTCACATAACCTCTTAAAATTTTTGCAATTACATTAAAACATTGATTAAAAACAAATTGTGCATCTGAAAATATTGAATAATTTTTCTATTGGTGATTCTAAATTTAGTATTTTATGAATTTTGTTTTTGGACATGCCAATATTTTTGGCAGCAGCTATAAAGCTTATAGTCATGGCACATGTGTTCTTCGGTATACGTTTTTATTTCCTCAGAGATACTCTCTGATTGGCATATATATGACAATAAATAAAATAAAAAAACATAAATGTTAGTAATTTTTTCATTTTCTGCTTTGTATGTATGTATACCATTAAGCCATTTCCCTTTCGGGGTAGGCGTGACACTACCCGATTCGGGTAGTGTTTCTAGGTTGATAACTTGTAGTAAATAACTACAAGTGTGGGCTCACCACACCCACGATGTGCCAACAGCACTCAGTTTTCTCGAATGATCACCCATCCAAGTGCTAACCGCGCTCAACGCTGCTTAACTTCAGTAATCTGACGATAACTGGTTTTTTCAGCGTGATATGGCTGTTGATACTAGCAAAATCAAGAAACAAATTCAAACATGGATATATATGAATTTAGTCAAAATAAATCGGTTTATTCAGTCGGTGCACCGACTGAATAAAAAATTTTGCTATTTATATTAACATAAATATCTGCGTAACATTTAAAACATTGTACGGCGATATTATTAAACATACTATGTATAAAGATAATAAAATTCTATTTATAATTCAAATAACAACAATATTTAACTGCACCTAAAAGCCTAAAAACAATAAATGATATGAAGAAAACTTTGGAGGTTACGATTACCGGTATATATATATATATATATATATATATATATATATATATATATACGGTATATATATATACTTTATAAAGGACAGCTTCATTTATTATCATTTTTAGCTACTTTTGCGTCTACCTGATAACGACTTTTGTCGTTCCGGCACTCTTAACACTTCATTTTATCAGAAATACGTGAAATGATTCAAGTCAACACAAGATCCTGGGATTACATAACCTTACTTTTTTCTGACAAGGCGGGGGTGCCAATGAATGAAACCATTCCAGAATTGCATGGTTCAAAAAATGAAACAGATTTACTTGTTTACAACGTTGCTATAACAAAATTAAAAAATGTCGTCAGCTAAAGATTTTCTTTAGAAAAACCGATAAATTCTTGGCACCCTACAAATTAAAGGGAATTAAATATTTTACACCTAAATTTGACATTATTTTGCTTAAGTTGTATATATCAGTAAAATACGATAAATGTTCGCATTTTCTTAATATTTAACCCAATTTAAAGGGGGTGCCAATAACCCGCGCAGTCCCAACCACTAGTGCTCTTACCCTATACGTAAAAACAAGGGTAACAGCGGTTGCAGCGGTTAGCGACTCTACTGGCTGGCGGCAGTCTCATGTATCGGTGTCAGTGATGCCAATTAGGTATTTTCCATGGAGAATAGACATAAGGGGACCAAAGTAGTGTAACCGAAAATGAGCACATTTTTGTCGTATGAAAATGGTTACAATACTTCCCGTTCCCGTGTCTGGCGCTAGTGTGGCACGCTTATTGAATGGTAGCTGCCTTTGTTGAAATTGACACATTTTGAATTATTAATTCACAATTGTGATAAGTGATTTGTACAGATGAATTGTTATTGACATAAAAAAGATTTAAATAATTTTATCCACCGCGAAACATCTTTTTTTGAAGTCTGTGTAATTGTAGAGATCCTGCAATGGACGAGGTAGGTCCTTTTGAATTATTGCGCTAACGAATTAACATAACCTTCGTGGTATAAAGATTTGAATGGAGAATAATTAAGATTTTGATTTCAACGTGACAGTCAGGATTATTGTATTTTATAAGTATTGAGTTTTTCACCAGTTTAAAATGCACCAAAGGTTTCCTTTGGATATTAGTTTCATTGTATTCATATCCGCATTTTTGATGTTGTTAAAAGTTCAAATTTTGCTCTCTTCAATTCTCAGTACCAGGTTGAAGGAAAATACATGACGGTGGCCATCGATACGCGTACCACAGTAGCGCCGCGCTCGAGAAGATCTAGCACTTCGATGCGTTACTGTACATCCGACAGAAAAATGCTCGTTTTTGAAGAAGTCAATGTATAGGACTTTGGGCTCCTTATGTCTATTCTTCATGGTATTTTCACTTCAACCACCAGCTAACTTTAGTTATTCGTTGAGTGCTGAGGGAAAAACAATGGCCCAAATGCATGGGATTCGGGCCATTTTTGCCCTATTTTGCTAATATCTTCGTAAAAACTAATTTTTTATATAAAAGTGTATTTGAAAAATAGTTTTTATTTTGTAAGAACTATCAAATGAAATAATGAAATGATATTAATTATTATTCGTTTTGAAGATATTACAAAAGTAAAGTTTTGTCCAATGCATTTGGTCCATGTTTTCCCCTCAGCACTCAAGGAAGTGAAGTTAGCTGGTGGTTAAAGTGAAAATACCTAATGTTAGCGCACTAGTTCGCCGCAGTTGGCGGGGAATTCAAAATGAGTATTAAAAATAATTCTTGCAATTGAAATCAATAATTATCATAAAATTCACAAGAATGTATATAAATTGTATTTATTGAAAATTTATCTGTGAATTCCAAGTTAGTTTTTGGAATTCAATGAAAATAAACTATTGCTTAGCAAATATATATGTTATAAATATTTTTCTCAACTTGATTCAAAGATTATACATTTTATATGTATTCTTGTCCATTTTGTAATAATTATTTATTTCAATAAAAAGCATTTTAATTGATACCCATTTTAAACTCTGCGCCAACTGTGGCGAACCAGCGCGCGACCCTAACGCAAGCGCAGTAGCTCAAGGCGCACACATTGGAATAACTGATTGGTGTGCACGATAACATTTTTTGCTCCCGCTGTTGCAGAGGGCGTGCGTGTAATCTTGCCAATGCACAAATCTTAGGCTTTCTGCCTTAAAATTGATGCTGAAGATACGTACTATCGACAGAGGTATGAAGAAAAATACATGCTTAACAAAGTAGTTCAACTTTCAACCAAGCAGTACAATTTTTAGCGGAAAAAGATGCGTTTTCAATGAAAAATTTAAGAGATGATTTTTCAATTGGAAACGAGTAGTTTTCAGCAAAAAATGGATTAGTTAAATTTTCACTCAAGAAAATTCAATTTCAACTAAAAAGCGAATTTTAAACAACATAGTCCAATCTTCAACCAAATAGTAGAATTTTTATCCAAAAAAGATTAATTCTGAACCGAAAATATAATAGAAGAAGTTTCAATAAAAAAAGGCCGTGTCTAGGTTTACCAATATTCGAGGAGCGTAGAACAAATATTTTCTATGAGCCCAGGGGAGCTGAAAAGGGCAGCTAAAATCCCCGAAATTTGATGAGAGTAGCACAAATATTTTCTGTCAGCCTAGAGTATAGGCCCTAGACACGTCGGAAAAAAGAATTATCTTTCAACGATAAATAATTGTATTTTCTTATTGGGTTCTATTAACTCAGTTGGCATTTAATCGAAAAAAACGAGAAAGAGGAATTTTTTTTTTGTAAACTGGGGAAAAGAGAGGAATTCTTTAGGAAAGTGGAAAAGAGGTTATTAGGACAAAGAGCGTGCAGTGTGTATTTAGATGCTTTACTTGTATAATCAAATCACTAATTTTCATTTTTTCAAGCATTTCAAAAAACTTACATTCATATTTATAGTTTTCCACGTGTGATGTCATATTCTGCGTTAACACCTCTCTCCATACGTTACAAATCGTTACAAAAACTCTTAACCCTCCCCCACTTCCTCTGGTAGTGTGACGTAGTTTCTTAACGGCCCCTTAAATTATAATTTGCTGAGGATGTTGCTGCATTCATTGGTTTCAATTAAAATCGTCATTTACATTTTACTACAGGAATGGGTGAAAATCCACTCATAAAATGCAACAGAGGCAATAACTTTAACTATTATAATCTACATAGATCCACAGATTCAGGTAATTTTGCCACAGTGGCTAAATTATCCTTGTAAATTTGCAAGATTTAAGTGCTTTGGCGCCATCGTCTATGGAGTGAATTATTTCCAGACCGAGGCTAGTGTGGTCTGAGTAAACACGATGATATCAAGTACATAGTTGACGTATCAGGAGTTCGAAACAGGGTTTCAGAAATGCCACTTGATTCCCTAAATGATGGTGGAGTTGAAGTAACAGATAAACATGCTCAATTTGTCCCTCCTTTGCTGATATCTTAACATCTGCTTATTCACCACCCCATCCGCACTTCACCGAGTTGGGAGATAAAGATTGACTATGTCACTCGAACCCTGTGTTTTTTTCTGTGTTCTGTGAAAAATGTGATCATGTTGGACGCAGGTCACGTGGCTTTCTTCGATTTGGGACCAACGGTAGCAGAGCCAGGGTCAAAATGAACCTCATTAACATGGACGCGGAGAACCGGGTGGTTTTGAACGTGGGCGGGATAAGACACGAGACCTACAAGGCGACGTTGAAGAAGATCCCGGCTACGAGGCTGTCGAGATTGACTGAAGCACTTGCTAACTACGACCCCATCTTGAACGAGTATTTCTTCGACAGACATCCTGGAGTCTTTGCACAAGTTCTCAATTACTACAGGACAGGAAAGCTACATTATCCTACTGATGTCTGCGGACCACTGTTTGAGGAGGAGCTGGATTTTTGGGGCCTTGATTCCAACCAGGTCGAACCTTGCTGTTGGATGACGTATACGCAGGTAGGATTTGGTAGAAATATGTTTTATTATTATTATTATTATTATTCTACCATTAAGCCATTTCCCTCCAAAAGAGAAAGATTTGAAATTTCTTTCAGACCCTTAAAATCAATTGAAAATTTCTTCGAATACCTCAATTGAGAGAGGGAAAAACCTTGCAATATTTGAGAATTTTTGAGATTTCATGAAGCAATTTCAAATAAATTCTTTAAAATTCGATAAAGAGTTATATATAAATATCGATATATTAAATTTTTTCCTGCTTCAAATATTAAAATAGTTTTAATAATTGAGCTGCAGTATTAGAAATTTAAGGGACAATTTAAAAATAATTTAGGAGTCTTTGTAACTAACGCGTGAAGGGAAACGTCATCAGTGTAATTTTCGAGTTTTCAAACACTTTAGTATCTTTAAAGATTACCCCCCCCCCCCCCAATTTGAAGGCAAACTTTAATACATGAAGCGGAAATGACATATGAATTAAGAATTAAATATTACATAAAGGAAACTTACTTTTGTTTGTTTTCCTTTCTGATTTACTTATTTAGCTCACATATTGAGACCACTAGTTGATAAATAGAGGCTAGAAAATAGTAAATAAACAAGCCCATCTAATCCACAAGCACGCGCAGATAGAAGAAGTCGTACGCTGTACCATGCAGGAATGACGCCAGAAAAATTATGAACTTTATCCTCTTTTAATATTTATTAAAAAAAGAACACGTTTTCGTCATAAATAGTCGCCTAATTATGAAAGGAAACATCGCCGAGCACGTAACGGAATGGTTCTTATAATTCTTTAAACCATAAAACTGGTTTTTAACACACGTATGGTAATGACATTTTTTTTGTTGAAATACACTTTTCAATTTTGATATTAGACCAGTGAAAATAACTAATCAATTAACAAAAATTCTTAAGGTCTTCAAAAAAATTGTATATTTGTTTTTTCATATATTGAACATAAAATAAAATTTTGCAAAACGTGATCGGGTCGGCAAGTTCTTAAAAAATATTAATTTGCAAAGTTTGCCCTCCATTGCTCCACAAAAATTAAAAACATTTTAAAAAATTAAGTGAGTAATTATAAACTCTGTCTCTATCCTGTATTAAATTTGCAAAACGTTCGTGATGCGGCAACATTATTCATTATAAACAAATTATTATTTTCTTAATCACTCCCCAGCGAAAATACCGAAGGTTTTGCAAAATGTTGTTTCTGCTTTTTTTCATTGAGAAGAGACTATTATATGATTTGAAAAACTAAATAAATAACACAAATGATCGTTTTCTAAATTATTGTTAGTTTTTTTGCAATTGGACTCCTGAAATTCCAGCGAAAATTGCGAAGGTTGCGTTTTTGGGTAGCAAATGTTAGAAATGTCGAGATCTTAAAATTATCAAATTTGCAAGACCTTGCTCGGCCGGCAATAATATTAAAATTGCAATTAAACAAATTAGTTACTTTTGTAAACTAGCCAAAAATTACAAACATTTTGCAAATCGTACTGAGTGATGAAGAACTTATTACCAACGTCATATTACATTTGCAAAGTGTTTACAACTTGGCAACATTATTAATTATAAACAAATTATTATTTTGTTTATCACTCCCCAGCGAAAATACCGAAGGATCTGCAAAATGTTAGTTCTGCTTCTTTTCATTGACAAGAGACTATTATATGATTTGCAAAATGTATGCATAACGCAAATTATCGTTTTTCAAATTAATTGTGCATTTTTTGCAATTCGACTCATAAAATTCCTGTGAGAATTGGAAATGTCGAAATCTAAAAAATATTAAATTTTTAAAACGTTGCACGAGCGGCAACAATATTAAAATTGCAATTAAACAAATTAGGTACTTTGTTAAACTAGCCAAAAAAATACAAACATTTCGCAAATCATACTGAGTGATAATTAACTTAGTACTAATATCATATTAGATTTTCAAACTGTTTACTACGTGGCAACATTGATAATGATGAACAAACTTACATTTTTTCTAATTATTGCCCAGATTAAATTCTCAAGGTTTTGCAAAAGGATTTTTTCTTACTATTGAAGCGTTCCACATAGTTTGTAACGGATTTACTGTTTTTTTTTATTGGATAACGCAATGTGGGAGGAATACGACGATCCATTCCATTATATATATATAATTTTCGAGTGCTTTTGAAGGTTTCTCGTTTCTTTAAAATAGTTTTTGAAAGTAATAAAATAACTGCCGGTGTAGAAAAGAGAGGAAAAATTGAAAAAAAAAACGAGGGACAATATGCAATTCAGGAATTGCGTGAAAATTTTTTGATAAGTGAATAATTTTTTTTTAAATAATTTTTATAAGGTAATCTGAGCATGATTAAAATTTTTAATTCATTTTGAAAATTAAGATATTGAAAAAAATCTATTTTTTTCATTAATTCTTTTCTTTGAATTCCCCTTAAAAAAAGAGAAATTGGAATGTTTCTTTTACAGCACCTTGAGAATTCAATTTGGGGAATAATTTAAAAAAATATAAGTTTGTTTATCATTATCAATGTTGCCAAGTAGTAAAAAGTTTGTAAATCTGATATGATGTTAGTACTAAGTTAATTATCACTCAGTACGATTTGCGAAATGTGTGTATTTTTTGGCTAGTTTAACAAAGTACCTAATTTGTTTAATTGCAATTTTAATATTTTGCCGGTTGTGCAACGTTTTGCAAATTTAATATTTTTTAGATTTCGACATTTCCAACATTTGCTATCGAAAAACGCAACATTTGCAATTCTCGCAGGAATTTTATGAGTCGATTTGCAAAAAATGCAACATTAATTTAAAAAACGATAATTTGCGTTATGAATTTAGATTTGCAAATCATACAAGAGTTTCTTGTCAATGGAAAAAAGCAGAAACAACATTTTGCAAAACCTTCGGTATTTTCGCTGGGGAGTGATTAACAAAATAATAATTTGTTTATAATTAATAATGTTACCGTGTCACGAACGTTTTGCAAATTTAATACAGATTAGAGACTGAGTTCATAGATACTCAAGTTTGCAAAATATTTTGAATTTTCGTGGAGCATTGGGGGGAAAATTTTGCAAATTAATTTTTTTTTTAAATTGCCGACCTGATCACGTTTTGCAAACTTTTATTTTATGTTCATCATATAAAAAAACAACTATACAATTTTTTTGAAGACCTTCGGAATTTTGGTTAATTGACTCGATTTTTAAGTCTAATTCCACTGGTCTATATCGGATTCACAAAAACAATGTCGATATTTTAAGTTCAATTTGATAGAACTTTGTATCAAATGATACGCTTAATATTTCTGTAGTTATCACTCAACTGTAACTACAATGTTTTGCTGAAAAAAAGACGGTTGGTAATGAATATTCAAATGACAGAAATCGAGGAAGAGACTTGAAGGTTCTTACAATATTATTTATTTGCCTTCAAAAGAATAAAGTAAACTTTTATCCCTCTGAAGTTCACAACGTTGATGCGTTAAGCGGTTTTTAGTTTACTGGCAAAAATGAAGGAGAAAATCAGTATATCCTTGTACAAAGTGAAATTGGGACACCGTACGGTAATGACGTTTGGGGTGTTCTAATATTAAATTTAAAATAATAGGAACAAAACTGAAAAAAGGAACTAACAATTTTGTAGAGGATGATAATAAGTATTTGTGAAATAAAAACAAATATCAGTAAGAGTTTCCAATTTGATTTTATATCACTGGGACATCAGGTTTATCTTCAATTTAATAATTACCCATTTACAAGTTCTTTTCCTGGCGCTATGCGTCGTTCTAAGACTCCTTTCTCACCGAGAATCATTTTAAGAGCCATTTTTGGGATTTTTTGGGTTCCGGGGGTGTTTCCATGGGCGGCAACACCATACAATGTAGCACTATGTGTGTATCGAGGGAGGTGGAAGGGATGTGTTCAGTTTTTTGGTGTGTGTCTGTACTTTAGGTTGCATTCAGTTTTGTATTTCTTTAAATTCCAGGGGTGTAACGCAGTAACAATTTAGCCGGAAAGTGAAGGGGTTTTTAGGCTAGGCAAGATTTTCTTGTGGATAGATGGAAAGAATTTCATAACAAGGTGAGACAAAAACAAAAAATTTATAAAACTTACGGTGCACCTTGATATTTTTTCTTTATATCGTGAAAAATATTACTGTATAAACTTGAGGCAAAGCGGAATATATTTAGTGAACCCCAAACGTCATTAACGCTTTCATAGAGAATATCTCTGAAATTAATAAAGATAAGTGATTTTGAATATAGGTCTCTGAATTCGTATTGGTTTTCTCTGCAATTTCAGATAACCACAATTATCTTAAAATATTACCAACAATATGGAGCATACAACAACATTTTTTTCATAATATCTATCAATACAGTCGTGTTTCTCCTGCCAATCTTCACAATCTAAATGAGTTACAATTTTCTCTAAAAGAAAACAGATAATAATGATATTTGAACAATTATATATTAATTATACGAAAAGTGTGCAGATGTACAAGGGGAATACAATTGTATCAGTAAATTGGATGACAAAAATTGTATTTTGCGTACTTTCCATATTGTTAGTGATATTCAAAGATTATTGAGGTTTATAATTCATCCTAAATGATTCAGAGATATTTCCCATTGAAGCTTTAACGTTGTTTAGGAGCAATAAAAAATACTCCGATTTGCCTCAAATTTATAGATTAATCTTTTTTATGATTCAAAAAAAAATCAAATTGCAGTGTAATTTTTTTAAAGAATATGTTTTTTGAACCAGCCTATTGTACATAGTAACAAAATGGACCGTAGATAGCAAACAGAGAGGGGGTTTCTGATGGATGGGCGGAAAGGCATTGTGCATATATATTTGCTATTTTGTATTTTTAATTCGTGAAAATTTCGATGTTGAAACGATTACTTTGGACAATTACCTTTTGAAGAACAAAAAAATCTGCCTCAGTCCGGATTCGAATCCCGGAATTAAATTAAACCCGAAAATTATTTGTCCAAAAAAATCGTTTTAACATCGAAATTATTCATTGAAAATTTCAAAACTGGGATGTTAAAAGATTTAAATGGTAATAACACCTTCTAAATATTAATTTGATATTTTGTAGAAACATATTTTAATCAGTACTTGGGTTACTCACTTAATATTTAAATGGACTTAAAGCAGTTATTTCATCTTGGAGTGAAGTCACAATACTCAGTTTATTATTGAAACCTGTTAAGATTATTTGCAGTTGTTGTCAATCTTCGTCAGGTTTAAATTATATTGCACTTAAAGCGATTTGTAATGATGAAACGTTAAAATGCTTGGCTTATCATTTAAGTCAATTTGCAAAGAGAGAGCGAGAGAGAGGCGGAAGGGGGGATAAATCTACTCAATTCCGCCTTAAGATTGAGTTTCATTACTTATTCAGAATAAAAATATGTACCTGAGCGAACCTTCTTTATCTTTACATAAAGTTAAAACACATAATTCATCACTTAAAAATCTTGGAAGCAACCATATCACTCGGGCAGTCTTCGTTCACACTTATGACCAACTGCGTTAGTAAAATTGTTTTACCAAATTAATTTTTTTTCATTTTACTAAAACCTGCTAAGTTTTTACGTAAAATGATTGGATTAACTTTATTATTCTTGGTGCTACTGATCGCTGGGTGAGTTTGTCTCAAGATGATGTAATAATATTTGGTTTTGTGAAAGTAAACCATGCTTAATCCATCGTCAGATAAAGTAAAATTACTTTAACAATCCTAAGATTCCTATAATTATTAAAAATTAACTTATTGTTAGTAAATAATGAAACTGACTTAAGTGTATCTTTCTGATAGAAAAATCTACTCCATCGGCAATTATTGAGGTTATTTATTTATAATAATTCTTAACATGGACTAAGAAAAGTACATTTATATCTAGGTGAAGTATAGTACTTATCAATCTTAGGTGAGAGCGCGATCATCTAACCAATCTTAATATGAACTTAGCGCAGTTAATAGTTCATTCTTCTCCAAGCGAAGTTTAAAATTCAAATTTAGTACTTACTTTATGGCATTCTTATGAAAAAAAATACTTGATCTACTTTGGTCTTAAAAATTAGGTACACTACTTAAGTATAATTACCTTAATTAAATCATATACTAATGCCATATCTACACGGAAAAAATTTATCCGTAAAAAAGTCACGAACTAGTAGCTAGGTCTCGGATATGAGAAAAATTCATGGGATATTTATGTATTTTCGTAAATAACCTACGAACTTTGAGAAAGATTGATGAACTCGATGTGAAAATTCTAAAACGGTTCATCACTTTTTTTTACGTGAATAATTACAAAAATATTACGAGTGATTGGGAAAAGATTCTCAGAGCACTCACGAGCTTGCCTGACAAATCTAGGAACTCGAAACTTAGTCTCCCTGTACGTGGCCCACGCACACACGCGCGGTGCGTGTGTACGCTCGTATGTGTGCCTCGAGCTCGTCGGATGAGTGGCTAGAAGTTTTATAATACCTATTTTGTTTGGCCTTGATGGCTGCGCGTGTTTACGCACTCCTGGTTTATGTGTTTAGAAACTGGTGAGTCAGCAGTCTTGAGGGTTCGAATCTTCTGAGTTGCGAATTTATAAATTAATATAAAATTAAATCGCACAAATAAAATTTTTCCTCTTTTTATTTCAGTCTGAAATTTTCAGGAACTGTTCGTAGGAAATTCGAACTGTTCGTAAGAAACTTCGAAATTTATCCATATATTTCTCATAGAAATAAGGATTTAATGTTTCATTTTTTTATCTCGTATCCGAGACCTAGCTACAAGTTCGTGACTTCTTCACGGATAAATTTTTTCCGTGTACAGGGAACGCGATCACTTATTGCTTTTCAGTCTTTTCACACTCAATATAGATATAGGAAATATAAAAAACTAAAAAACAACGGAATCTATTTTCAAAACGTCCTTGATCTACATATATAGGAAAACTTTTAAATTCATATTATAAAAACTTGAGATCAACATAGAATAAATTACCATAGGTAAAATTTACTCATGAAGAATCAAACTTTTAACCATTTTAAACTTAACTTCTGGGTTAAGTTCTTTATCAGATAATCGATACGAAATAACATAAGTTTATCAGCAGATATTCCATCGACTTTAGAACTTAAACTGCTTTGTGCCTATCTTAAGATAACCATACATAATCCACTTATACTAACTTAAACGAACATAAGTGACTTAATCCAGATTAAATCATACTGGGTCCATGAAAATCTATTATTTACATATTAATTATGGTTCAATAAATTAATATACACGAGGTCTGATTCAAACAGATATGTCCACTTTAAGGAGAATTCAAATTAGTCTTCTCAAGTAAAATTTGCACTACAAATTTGAATAAAGATGAGACCCTTAAACCCCTTAATCAATCTTAAATTGGACTTAGAAGCTCCACTAACATAAGGTGCATAAAGAAGAGACGATACCACTTACTTTATTTTTAGTATCGTAAATATTGGTAGAGGTGCGTAAAACTGACATACAGCCGTCCTAAAATAATCCATAATCAGTAGCTTGAGTCCATCTCTATACAGGTTGAACCTAACTAATCGATATAAAGGTTAGAATACACCACTTAGGACATTATTATAATCTAAGTTCAACAGAATTCAAGTTCTAAGCATTCCTAGTAAACTACAAGGTAGACTTAAACTATTTACATAGTTGCTGAGAGAGAATCTCTGAAATGAAACAAAAACTATATATACGATTATTAGGTCATACATGCTAAGTCCATCTTCAATAAAAAGTAAAACAGAAATACTTTTAAATTTACTTATTTCATCTTTAATTTGAGAATGAATAAGATTGATTTAAAGTCCAAGTAAAAGACTGAGAAATAAACTACTTACTAAACTAACCTTACTAAAGAAAACTAAACTCTTACTAAAAATAAACTAGTTTATTTTTGGTCTTTAGGATAATACAAACATGAACTTGAATTACGCTTACTTTTATAAACTCAGTATTGTTATCATTGATGCAATGCAGTAATGTCTGTATAAAAAGATTAAGTCCTTAAAATGATGCATAAAATTAAGATATAAATTTTCCAGTAAAAATAAAGTAGTCTGAAAAGTTATATTTATATGTCACTTGCATTTTTCGTTTTATTACAAATTTAGAAAATGTTATTTTTTTCAATTAATATAAAGATCCGTGAAATCGGTAAAATATATTATATTAGTAAACCAATCAGAAAACATTATCTATCATCAGAAATCACCTTCCGTGGAATCGAATTTTTATTGCTTGAAATTCTTATAAAAATCTGACTATAGTCTGACCATAGACTATGAACCTTTCACCCTCCATTTGGGGATACAAATTCATATTTTCACTTCTGATCAGCATCACACAAACCAGAAAATTTTGTTAAAACCAATTTGTCATAAACAATTTTGGGGGTCATTTTACTGTTACGAACTCATTTTTATTATTCTATAGTTAATTTTTCCCACTTCAGTGAATTTAATTTAATTGGGTTACTTTAGTCAAATAAGTATTAAAATTAAAATTGGCATGGCATATTAAATTTGTCGAATTTTCAGTCTTGAATGTGAAAAAATACCTAAAAAATAATAAGTGAAAAAGAAATTTTCTGAAAAATGAAAATTATTGAAATTTAAAATTTCCAGAAGAAAATAAATCTACCGAAAATTTCTATTCCCGAGATTTTAAAACCAGAATTTTAAAGTTATCAAAATTATCAAATTGCCGAAAATAGTAAATTATATTTCCAAAATTTCAAATTCCCAATATTAGCAAATTTCAGAATTTTTAAATTCCTGAAAAAATTACATCCGCACACACGGACATTTTGAAAAAATTGTCTATATGAGGAAGAAATATTAAATTTGTTTTCTCGGGAATTTTCATTTCTCGGGAAATTTTTGTTTCGGTAATTATTTTTCCGGTATTTTTTCGCATTTCGTATTTTGAAAATTCGGTGCAATGATATCATCCCTTAAAACTAAAGAAGAATATAATAAACCACAATACTTTTGCTTCCTCATAGAGGGAGGTTTGTAATGACCCAAATGATCAAATCTACTTTTTTTAAATATTTGATATCATTCGAGCCCAGGAGCTCGTAAATACAATTTTCAAAAAATGTCCGTATGCCTATCTATGTAAGATTTTTCCGTTCACCATAACTCGAAAACTAAAAGAGCTATGATCATGAAATTTCGGACTGATATCCAGGTTTGGTAGAATTTTGAGCTAGATCGGCCATTTAGAAGTAATTTTTTCTTTAGTTTAGAAATTAAAAAAAAAAAAATTTAGATTGTTTATACAAGAAAAACTTTTTGGATATTTAAAATACATCAATATGATATGTAGTGTAATTGTTCGCGCCTTCGAGACGCATCGATCGACCAATTTTTGAACCTTTTATGACTCACCAGTACCGATTTATGAAGTTTCAAAAAATGGTTTATTCTGTTTATATCAGAAAAACTTTTTTCAGATTCAAAATACAACAATACTATATCTACTATCTGTTTCCAATATCCTGGCCCCTCTACAAATCATTGAATAACTCTTTAAAAAAATCGCTTGAAGAAAGGAAAAACATCTTGTCAATCTTCATTTTATTACGAATAAGTACAATATCATTTGATCGCGATGCGTCCATAACGTTCAATGCAAATTTGCAGTAAAGATTAAAAAACGTAGTTAAAAGCACCTTCCATAACTTGGTCAGCTTTCGACCGTTGTATTTCGTGGAAAAATGCATGAAATGAGTACATTTTCGAAAAATTCGAAAATATTTTTAACTTTGGTGTCGGCTGTAAATAAAAGTGAAGGATGTCAACTCAGCTTCTAATCAAGCTGGAAGGCTCTACTGAAGCTTAAAATTAGAAAAAAATCAACAAATTCAATGGTGGATTTTTAAAAACAGTTAATTACATCAATAACACGCTATCACACATTATGTTTTTCCGGTTTTTTTGGGACTGGAGGCACAAAAGAAGTCGATGATACTCTCAGCGGGTTCCAGGGTATCGATGTCCTGCTTGATCCTTCGCTTCATAAAGTGACCTTTTTTTTCTTTAACTTTCGTTCATCTGGTAGAATCTGCCTCGTGGGTCAACCGACTTTGACAATAGTGGACGGTAACTCCTTCAACGCATCAATTACAATTGAGGTCGACTACCGTAGAAAAAAAAAACGGAAAAAATTAATATGCAATAGCGTGTTATTGATGTAATTAACAAATTTTAAAAACCCATCATTGAATTTATTGATTTTTTTGAAAAATTGTAAGCCTCAGTAGAGCCTTCCAGCTTGATTAGAAGCTGAGTTAGCATCCTTCGCTTTTATTTACTGCCGACAACAAAGTTATAAATATTTTCGAATTTTTCGAAAACGTACTCATAAATAAAACTTCAAGGTAACTACTCAATTTTTTTCAAAAGAATTCATGCATTTTTACACGAAATACAACGGACGAAAGTTGACCAAGTTACAAAAGGTGCTCTTAACCACGTTTTTTCACCTTCACTGCAAATTTGCATCGAAAGTCATGGACGCATCGCGATCAAATGATATTGTACTTATTCGTAATAAAATGAGGAGTGACAAGGTGTTTTTCCTTTTTTAGGCGATTTTTTTTTATTGAATTATTCAGTGATTTGTAGAGGGGCCAGGATTTTTGAAACAGATAGTAATCTATTTGTTCGCATCTTCGATGGCAACGGCCATACCACGCTGGAAACACCAGTTCCCGTTAGACCACTGAAGTTAAGCAGTGTTGGGCGCGGTTAGTACTTGGATGGGTGACCGTCTGATACTACTGCGTTGCTGTTGGCGGCCGTGGGTGTGGTGAGCCCACACTTGTAGTTATTTACTACAAGAAACTATCCACCTAGAAACACTACCCGAATCGGGTAGTGTCACGCTTACCCCTAGAGGCTCGCCGAAAGGGAAATAGCTTAATGGTATATTTATTCGAGACGATACGATTCATTTATTGTTGAAACTTTTATGACCCACCAGTACCAATTTATTAAGTTTCAAAGAAATTCGTGTATTCTGTTTATATAAGAAATACTTTGTTCATATTAGGAATACTACTGTACTGTATCTGACATTTTTGTTCTTGATCAATCAATAGCGACTTAGAGAGTCTAAAAAAAGGTTACATTGTTTATATGAAGAAAACTTTTTTTAAATTTGGAATATAATACTACGTTAAGTTGAAAAGTGGTTCCTTGGAATAGAGTACATCGATTGAAATGTTGCTGGGCTCCGTAAGACAGAAACATAAGCTTGAAAAATATTGAAAGTATTCATTTTTATTCTTTTGTTAGAGAAAAATCTCCCTCTATGAGAAAGCAAATTTATTTGATACCTATGAGGAAGCAAAATGCTCATAAAATGAGCACAAATACATACACTCGTAGTGAATACATCCATAGTACTTCGCAGCGGTATTTCTTTTTACAATATTTTAGAGAGTGGATATCGCGTTCCATATTATATGAATGACAATTTAGATTTTAAAAGCATGCTGATGCATCAAAATTCAGTCCATTGAATACAAGCATTCAAAACTTTACAGCTTTCGGAACTGGTCGTTCTACATTTTGTAGCCCAGAAATATTTTCCGATCAATGTGCAAGAATTTAAATATTTCGAATTGCAAAATCATATAATAATTAATATTCTTTAAATCTTGTTCTTTAACATTGAATAATTTCATTTGAAATATCCCGTGTAGGAATGGTAACAGGGATCCGACCGGGAGCCGGCCGGATAGCCCCAGTTTAAACCGGGCGCTGGCCGGGGATACCGGCCGGGATCCGGCTAAAAACGTCACGGTAAACTGGTCGGATTCCGGCTTTCATACCGGCCGGGATCCGGTCGGGTAATCCGGCCACAGAGCGGTTAAAAAATGTTGCTTCTGGCGAGAAATTGGTAACTTGTTTTGTCTTTTAAGGCTCATCGTAAAGAATACGGTGAACTTTAAATGTCAAATCAAGTTAATAAATTCTCGTGAGGAAATTGAAGAAGAGTTTCAATAATTGATGCTAGAATCTGCTAGCAATTGTTTTATTTTGGAAACCACGTGGTGATTTGAGGTTAGGAAGGAAGAAAGGAAAAAAATGAATACACAACACTATAAATTAATTAAAAATACTAATTATCCACGCAGTAAGTGGGGTTTTCGAACTGATTACTGAAATAAGGTTCATTTTAATTATGGATCGCGGTTTTATTTGCGAACTTCGAGGAGACGACACGTGCATTCTCGTTCGAGGTTCGAAACTGAAACTTACAAGTGTCTACGCCGACGCCAGCGGAGAAGGCGTCAGACATGGCGGTAAATTTGAAAGTGTACAGTCTAAAAATTGTCTGAAAATAGAGAAAATTATAAAAATGTAATAAATCTGCTGTTGCACATTGCAGAATCGATAACAGTTTTATTTAATAAGTTAAAACATTTAAA
This sequence comes from Andricus curvator, assembly GCA_932195095.1. Lineage (NCBI taxonomy): Eukaryota > Metazoa > Arthropoda > Insecta > Hymenoptera > Cynipidae > Andricus > Andricus curvator. The sequence goes on from CAKNYM010048727.1 coordinate 141,069, forward strand.
AAAATCAAATCTTTTTTTTTTTAAGAATTCAAAAAGCTAGTTTCTGTTTTGCTGATCTGATAAATCTTTAAATTATACTTTTCAGATAATAATTCATCTAGTATCCGTAAATACGTCTTTGATAATGTCACGGCTCTTAAAAAATGTGTAATTTCTACAAAAAAAAGTATCCTGACCAGTGCCCGGTCGGCTCCCGACCATGAAATCTAACCAGGGTTGTCCCGGCCAGTAACCGGCCGGCTCCCGACTAGGTGATTCGAGAAAAATGTAGCCCGGCCGGCTCCCGACCGGTTCCTGGCCATGAAACCCAAACAGGGGTAGCCCGGCCGGGATCCGACCAGAAAACTTGTTGTAGTAGGGCCAACCGGGGCAATTTCTGCACGGGATGTTGAAAATCGAATACTTTTAACTAAATCATAAATGATCTACATATTTCGAATTCAACCAAATTTAAATCAAATATAATGTAGATAGATATTTAGGAAACATTAGAAATGCGGTACTTAGAAAATCAAAAGAACTGAAAATATAAAAAAATTAACAGATTTTCAAATATTGTAGTATTTAGAATTTCATAATTTGTAAATTAAAGAAACTCCAAGCAAACTATTATATTAAATATTAAAAATATGTAGTTCGAAAAATTGCAGAAATCAATAACGCTCCAGTTTGAAATTTTTTTATATTCACATACACTGACACTGTGAGGATTTTTTCAACATAAAGTGCTATCAATTCTATAATTTTAAATGAGATATTCCAAGTTCAAGTTTTCTGTCAATAATTTTAAAAGTATAGAAATATTTTTGATTTAAAAATGTTGAGTGGAATAAGTGAAAACTTTAATATCTCAAATCTCAAAAGACGTGAAATTGTTTAAATATTCAAATCAATACTTTAAAATATAAAGCATGAGAAGCCTGCAGAAGCATAAAGAAATAACCAAATTTTATTTGAATCGTTCGAAATTTGAAATTGGAAATGTAAGAACTATTTGGAAATTCCATTATACGTAAATATTATTTTTTATATCTTTAAATCCTTTTTTAAGTACACTGAAACACTAATTGAAACATCAAAATTAATTTTGTTTTTAAACATATTTTTAAAAACGGATATAAAACTTGTTAAAAATATTAACAATGTGATCGTATGAGAATTTTTCATGAGTAAAAGTGATGTTGCGGAAAAAACATATTTACTGCAACTTTTCTAATACCAGTTTTAAAAACATCATGAAACGACTCGTGCTTGGATAATTTTTCATCAACATGCAATATCCGGTCTTTAAAAACTTTGCACTCGACGACGTCAGTTTAATCAATACCATTATTTTATCTTTCTTTTCTGAATCAAGATGTAAAATGCATTTTCCTCTAACACGGCTTTCGTACATATGAAATATTCCTCACGTGCCGACCATTAGGGTTGAATAATTTTCTGCGACTAGCGATAAAATCTTGTAGTGAGCACTTTCAGATATGTAAGCTGGAAACGCCATTCGTCTAGCAGGTTTCTGTGGTACTAGATAACCGTCGAAACATATCATTCACACGAAAATTCCAAGTCCCATAAAACAACTCTTACCCCCAGCTCTACAATAACACGTGTGTTAATTCATATGCATTTCCCCTCACGGTTCACTTCAACCACTTTATTAAATTCATATTAAAATAGGACTCTCATTTCTAACAATGGAGATACAAAATACAAGAGTGTCATTTAAATTACATAATTTTATTTCCAGTTTGAATTATTAAAAGTCTCATTGAATTTTCATCCTTAGGCGCCGTCCATAAACTGCGTGATCAATTTTAGGGGTGTGGGGGGAGGTCGCCCCAAATACTACGGTTAGTAAAAAGGGGGTGGAGCAAGGAGGGGGCAGTGGAAGTAACGTTACGATCTTCGTATAGCTTAGTACATTTCCTGATGATGAATAAATAATTTGAAGAATCACTTTTATATATAGGTCGAGTATTGAGCTCCGGCAAATGTTGCCGTATTTAAAGTTTCTAGCCCGGCAAATTTTTTGTGTCAATAAGAAACTTCCTGTTCCGATCATATTTTTTGCTACTTTGGAAAAATAGTAGAATATTTTACTATTTTATAATAAAATGAGGAATATTAATTTATAAATACACACAAAGTGTCATATAATCAAGAACATTACACACTAAAAGCACACTAAAGAATTGCTCATCACTTCACTATTCCTATAATAATACACTTTATCACTAATTTGCGAATTGTCTAGCATATGGCAGTACTTCAGATTTGAATCACGAATCTTCAGGATCACTTTCCTGTCACCAGTCACTAACACTCGTATTTTTTAGAGTTAGACTTGGAAAAGGGGTTCGAGATGTGACAGATCACTTTTCTGTGACCAGTCACTAAAATGCCGTACTACAAAAATTAAAATACGGCAGAAAATTCCGTATCTGTATACACTACGTTATATATATCACACTTCACACTCTTTCCTCCATTGCCCTTTTTCCCCCGTTTTCAAAGAATTCTTTATTTTTTCCCTGCCGCTTAAACAAAAGATCCTGCCCACTCGCAGTAGAGGTGGGGGCCCCTCCAGCCTTGAAAATAAAGAATTCTTACGTTTTAAGGACGCGGAAATGCAGAAGACTTCACTGTATATATATTTTTTGGTGAAACTTTGTAAAAAATGCATGTTCTTTGTTGCAGATCCATCACTTCAGTTTAAAATTCAAGTATTTGGTTTCAAGTTAACTTTTTTGTTAAAAACTCAACTGTTTGGTAGAAAATCCGTCTTTTTGACGTGAAAATGTAACAATTTGGTATAGTATTGAACTATTTGGTAAAAAATTAACTTTTTTGTTGAAAATTCATATTTTTAGTAGAAAATTTCACTACTTTTGTAGAAAATGCACACAGATAGTTAATCTTCACTGATTGTAATATAATCATGTATCTTGATTATGGTTAAAAATGCAACTGTTTTTGTTTGAATTTTAATATTTTTTTATCGAAAATTCAAGTTTCTTGTTGAATATTCGTCCTTTTGGATTGAAAATTCATCTCTCATATTAGAAAAGTCATCTTTTTTATTTGAAAATTCACTGTTTAAAATTAACTGTTTTGTTGAAAATTTAATCGTCTTCAAAAAATTCGTCTTTTTGGTTTGAAAATTGAACTGTTTGGTTGAGAGTTCACCCATTTTGTTGAGAATTCATCTCTTTTTGCTTTAAAGTTGAACTATTCTGTTGAAAATGCAATATATTTCGACTTGAAATCTTAAAAATATAAAGCCATCCATATTGCACTCAGCATGGTACCTACATTAATTTTATCAAACAGAATTTATTCCCCTTATATTAAACAATTTTCGTGAAAAAGCGCATAATATTCCTGTTTCGAGAGCATTTTGAGCTACGTTAATTGGTGCGGGAGGGTAAAATGGTCATCAACGATGGGTCGGGGGCGTGGGTTATAGAAATAGCCCAAAATTGATAACGTTAGTTTATGACGGCCCCTTACTTCAAATAACGTTACATTGAACACATAAAACAATCTTTATTTACCTTATTTTCACGAAATCCTAATTTTTACTAAACATTAATATTAAATTTTTAATTATATATCAGCGAAAATTGAGCACAAACAATGTTTTTAATAATTTTCGAATTCATACATTTTAATATGAAAATGGAAATAATGAGACAAATTAGGGAAAACTATGTTGGAGTAAGTCACACCAAATGTATGCAAATATTTTATATAATTCATAGTAACTTATTGAGAATAGTAATTAACATCGTGGGAAGACTTAAATATTCATTTAACTATGTTTGTTTGAAAATTTTAGATTAAATCCATTAATGTAGTTGCTTAATTGAAAAATATAGCATATTGACTTGTAAATAAACTATAATAAATAAAATAAAATATATCTATAAATATTTATTAATTATAAATATAAATAAATAAAATAAATCGAGGGCGAGGAGTAAATATAATCGGAGCGCGAAGCGCGCGATGAGAATGTGCCCGCCTCAGGCGGACAGATTTTTTTTTAGTCTATATGCTTGAAATTAAAATTTGATATCAGGTTCTATGTTAGACAATTCATCCATTATGTATTTAATATTATAACTTTTCTTTCAACATTGCTGCTTCAATTTATACAAGAATCTATACATATATGCGACAAACAATCAACTTTAATGAATAGTGCTTGTCATCATAGCTTCAAGTAATTGAATTCGCTCATGTATATTAATTTCAAATTGCTTATCCTGATCATGTCATTCTCTTCTATTTTTAGATCAGTGTATCCGGGGTTTTTTATTTCCTTCCGTTTTGCAATCTCAGCAGCATTAATCAATTTTCTTTAGCAAAATGAATATTAACTCAAATTGAAATTTTATAAGAAATAAATGATAGAAAAGCTTTTATAAATTAAGGCAGATGAAATTTAAAAAAGAATTGTTTTCTTAAATATTTTCAAACTAATTTTTTTACTCATTTCACTGATCTTGTTAAGTCCTGATTCACTGAATATTATAGATGAAACTCTTGACGTTTTTGCATAATTCCAGTCTAAAAGGGAGATGAGAGAAAGAATAGTTTTTCTATGGGTTCTCTTCTTTCTCTGAAGTTTGTGAAATGGTCCGTGAGGAAGTATTCATAGTTGTAAAGATTCAAATATTGAAAAAAAAAACACGCAATCCTCTTCTGCACAGGCTTCATTGTGATTCTGCATACGCGATATCAACATGTAGGACTGACATTCTTCAAAACGATTTCGCATTCCGCAAACGTGGAACCCCCAGATAAATGGATCAACATGTGCAGCTTGTCAAATGTCAATGCGATAGAATATTGTAAATATATTCTTTTTATTATGCTCAATACATTATGCAAACCTCACGCAGTTTATTTAATCAAAAATGCATCTACCTAGAGAAGGTACGATTTCTACATAGAAATTTACACATTTGAACGGAATAATCAATGAAAGAAATTCTACATCAGATCAAAGTTGAAAAAATTTTGCTTTGATGCATTCCAAATTAAACAATTTCAAATTCAAAGCGTTTGAAATTGAAATTTTATTTTTAACTGGTGGAAACTTATTTCAATTAAAAATATTTTTTATCCAATTACCAGTGCTGAACAATTGTCTTGCAGTTGATATGAGAAACTAAAATTAATGAAAAATTGGAATGAAATTGTAAAGATTGCATATTACATTAGCTTTATATCTTCCTCTAAGTTTTGTTCCTCGTTTCGCTTTGAAGAATAAAACAATGGCAAATATTTTCTGCTTTCCTGACGACAATGAAAGGTACTTTTAACATGAATTAGAGAACATTAAGTACTTACAGCTAATTGCAAAATAGAATGCATTTTCAGCGAAAACGAAAAATGAGAAAAAAATAGTTGCACAGTAAACCCTAATTATAATTCTTGTTCGAATGAAGATTAAAATGCTAAAAATATTTTGAAATTACATTGACAATAAGAAATACATTCAAGACTTATTATGTGGTATTTTTTCCGATTTCCATTTTAATCAAATGAAATAAGAAGGTAAGCAGTCGGGAAGAATGTATGTTTTATTATACAAGAATTTTTAAGATAACATGGTTATCAAATACAAAGAAATTATTATTGTTGACATGTTTCAATTATTGTTTAAAGTTTCTTTAGAGCAGACATTCAATAAATTAAAATTACTTTTGAGGTGGTCAAAGAGCAATAATCCCAAGAGTATAATCATGCTGTCTATTGAATATGTTGTTCCCAAACAGATAGCTACACATTTGCTTCTGTTTACTATGCAATTTATGCATGTCACCCACCATGCACTGGGACCACAAAATTGGCCCAATGTACCCACGTCAATATCAGTTGTCAGTGCGTATGGCACTCCCTAGTCTATTAAATTTATGGCACTAACTTAACAATTATGTAATATTTTAAAAGAAGTTCCATATCGTTATTTGAAAATCCCTTAATAAAATAATACATTATATTCATTTTTAAACTGATCTAAATTTTTAATTACCTATCTGTTAACTTTTAATTCACTTTTTACTCACAGTAAATGGGGTAAACCGGAACACGTTAGGGAAACCGGGCTACTGATAATTTTATATTTTATAATTTGATTTCTTTTTTCTGGATCAAAATCCGAATGATTTTCTGTTGTTTTCTCTGTAAAATAAATGTCAAAAATTAATTTAGAAGCTGCTTGATCTAGTTTAGTGGGTAAGTTTTGATAAAAGGAATATTTATGAAAGGCCATGCCACGCTGAAAAAACCAGTTCTCGTCAGATCACTGAAGTTAAGCAGCGTTGGGCGCGGTTAGTACTTGGATGGGTGACCATTGGAGAATACTGTGTGCTGTTGGCATATTATGGGTGTGGTGAGCCCAAACTTGTAGTTATTTATAACTACAAGAAAACTATCCACCTAGAAACACTACCCGATTCGGGTCACGCCTACCCTGAAAGGGAAATGGCTTAATGGTGTACTACTTAAATTTTCTGAATTTTGTGTAATACAGGTAAACAAAATTAACTAAAATTTTCAGTAAGCTGAAATACTTATCTTTATGTTCTGACTTATCAAAATTGTTGAATTTACTGTAGAATGACTATAGAAGCCCTCAATTTATGTTATTTTGCCGCTTGGTATTTCAGAATAGCTATTTTTGCCTTCTTATTACAAGTGAATGACGATTTGGTTTGTGATTTTTTTTCTAAAAATAAGCATTTAAAAACTTTGAAATAATGTTGTTTTGTTTCATGTAGTATTTTGATGCTTTTTCAAAATTGTTGTGTCCCAAATTATACAAGAGGGTCCTTGAATATGTTCTTTTTGTAATACTGTGAAAAATCGCATAAAAAGTTTAATTTTTTATTTTATTTAAAAAATAATGTAGGAAAGGGTAGAGAAATCGTAGATCTCAAAATAATGCACTTTTTGTGCTTCAGTTTTTTTTATGCAACCCAGTTTTGCCCAGAAAACTGAAAACGTGTAATATGCATTTTTTAGATTTCTTGGTCTTCACTAAAACTTCCTCAAACATCAAATCTGCCTCTTTTTGAGAACTAGGAATTAAGAAAAATGAGAACGATTTTAATTTTTAAATATTATCTTGAGATCAAGAATTGTGTTTGACACAAAAGGATTTTATACCCATTCTCCTCCATTAATGCATTAAATCTGGAAATGTAAATTTCATTAAATTAAAACCGAGACTAAAACCATTTAAAATTAAAAGAAAAGAAAATTAGGAAGAAAAGCTCAATTCAAGAAGGCAAGCGTATATTATGAAATTATTGTAAGTACACAGTCATTATCAATTATTGTAATTCACTCAACTGGATGACCTGTTAATTCTATGAATTTATGGGACCTTTTATAATTCTGATATCATAAAATAGAAAAAGTATCAAGTGAGAATCTCAGTGTCTAAAGAATTAGCTATAAATAGCCCACAAAAGCCTTTGGCTTTACTTTGAAGTACATAAACCGCAAGTAAAGTAAGCTCATAAGGTATAAAAATCATTTAACAACACCATAAAACTTTAACTCGGTTTTGCGAGAAATTTTATTCAACGCTGAAGAAGTTTCTTCAATACGAGTATGATCGATACTCGTAAGTTTGGCATGACTTCATAAGGAATGGAATTTTAATCAAATCCAGTTTGCCAACTTCAGAATCAAATCACGCGCAGATCACTCTACTTGGAGGGCCAATAAAGCTTGGAAAGACGTATTACACATCAACTTTCTTCGAATTTGAAATCGAAGGAATTATTGATCTGAGACCAAAAAAATAGAAAACTGAGGAAATATTTCAAAACTTTTTCATGCCATCCATGCCTTTCATCACAGTGAGATAAAATTCAGTTGAGTTAGTTACGTCAATTTTTTAATAAAAAAGTAAATTCAATCTTTTTACCAGAATTAAATAATTAAATAAATATAACAGGTATTTTTAGATAATATTTTATTCTAGTTGTGAAATTTAATTACAACAATACCTGTAATTAATTTAAAATTTGCGGAATACATGCTGTATTATTTTTAATATCTATTATAATGCCTGTATTTTTAAATATTTTTTCAGGATAAATTCAACGATGCGAAAATAAAAATATTTCAAGCATTGTTTAATGACTTTGGAATTTTTCCGATGAAATATCGATATCCCAAAGCTATCCACAAATTGTTGCAAAATATAATTTCTTATTTTAGGAACAAGTTCTCGATTTAAAAAATTAATTTTTACTATTATTACAACAGGATCCTCGAAAATGAATTATTTCTTGACCTACAGTCGCACAGTGGTTCAAAATTGGAAGCTAAATAAATTCCCCAGTGATACCTAGAAGCCGATTTAAGATTTTTTGTTTTCCAAAAACTCTATATAATCAACAATAGTGGAAAAAATGTTTTTAGAAAAAATAACGTTATTCTAATCCGCAAAATATAATTTTTTACATTCTCATTTTACCGAAATTTTAGATAAAAGAAAAATATTATTCTTAGTTTCTTGATAAATCAGGGAAAATTTAGGAATGGAAAAATAAATAAAGAAGAAGTTCTAAACAAGTTCTCTTTATTCGTATTTCTCAACAGTAAGATATTTCTTGAAGAGGCTAAAAATTGCTGTCATAAATTAAAAATATATGAAAATGTTGTGTGTTTTTTTCGATAAAAAGTTTTTTTTTAAATAGCCTAAATTGAAGAAAAAAATGCATTTTCTGATAAACCGAATATAAGAAAAAAATATAAAATTAGAATTAATAATTATAATTCGAAAACTGGGTTTAAGCCCTTGTTAGTGAAAAAAAATGTCCAAAAACGTGCTCGTTAGGTAGTAATAAACATTATTCTGTTGAAAAAAAACACTTTCTAAGTATGGAATCATATTTTCAGTTTTTTAGTTTAATTTTGTGGAAGAAAAAATAATTCTAAAAAACATTGACTCAGGGAAATGTTTATGATTCGTTATCACTATAAAAGATCTGTTCAGTAATGCTAAGTGAAGAAATCTACTCACAATTTTCCTAAATTTGTTGTTTGTTTGCCAAAGAAAAGATAAAATACTTTTCTTTCCAAAATTTTTCAAATTTACACATATTTTTATATCCACATATAACAAAAATATTTTTTATAAAATTTTTGCTACAAAAATAAGCGTAAAAAATCCGCCCGCTTCGCGGGCACATTCTCATAGCGCGCTTCGCGCGCGGCTCGCTTCGCTCGCAAGTTTCAGCGCGCCTAGGGCGCGCACCTGTTGGATCTCGCGCTTCGCGCTCGATTGGGTATTCATCTCGCGCTTCGCGCTCGATTATATGTTTATCTCGCGCTTCGCGCTCGATAATGTATTCACCTCGCGCTGCGCGCTCGGACACATTTGTCGTCTAGGTTTTCACACTTCGTGTCCTCGCTAGTGCACGCTTCGCGGGCTAATACTCTGTTAAAGCTTCATCGTTATGACCTG
>CAKNYM010048728.1:7751-23894 GCA_932195095.1 Andricus curvator
AATCTTGAATGATTTATAACAATTTGAAAATGCACCACTTAACTATCCTTTTTACATTCTCATCCCATAATGAGAAGGTATTAGATTTGTGTAAAATTTGACCCACCCCCCGTTTTTGTCAAATGTTCACGTTTTGAGAACCCCTGAACCCAAAAAACAGGTTTTTACAAAATGTCTGTCTGTTTGTTAGTCTGTCTGTTAGTCTGTAGATTTTTAGTTTGTTATCACGATAACTTTCAAAAGAATTAACGTATTGGATTGGGCTTTGGTATACTCTTTAAGTGTTCTAAAATGAAGGTCAAGTTCGTTAGCCAGCCATTTTGGATGAAAATTCAAAAAGTGAGCACATTTTGAAAATTGTTGAGAACACTTTTTTTCAATATTTAAAATTTCTATATTAATAGCACTCAGAAAAGCGAACAAAATATTTCCATGACTTTTTTTGATAGAAGAAAAATTACCGCAGTTATAGCATTTACAAAATTCCAAAAAACAAACGAAAATGAACATTTTAAGCCAAACAACGGACGATATGAAAAAAGTGAAGTGAACAAAAATGTTTCTTTTTCAACACCCTACAATATCGTTATAAGGCTTTTTTTAATTTTTTGAAAAATCGAAAATTCAAATTTCTATTGCACAAAAAAATAACCAAAAATTCCGTTTTTCGGTCAAACTATGCAAGATACGAAAGAAGATGACGAAACAAAAATTGTACACTCAAAAAAGATCTACAAATTTGTTATGAATTACTTTTTGATGGGACGCGTAGTTTTTGTTTCATTTGTAAAATACTGATTTAAGAATCAAATAAATTAAATTTTTGGACAAACGACACAAACCACGAAAAAAATTAATGGACAAAAGTTGTTCACTCAGAAAAAATCTAAAAAATTGTTATCAATCATTTTTTGACAGGATGCGTAATTTTTGTTTCAATCGTGAAAAATAACATTACCAAGAAAAAAAAAATTTGGAAAAAGGACGCAAGGTACGAAAAAAGATGAATAGACAAAAGTTGTTTAACCAAAAAAGATCTACAGATTTGTTACAAACTTTTGTTATAAAAATACATTCAAAATAAAAAAATTAACTTTTTAGAAAAACGGTTCACGCTACGATAACATTTTATCTAACAAAATTTCTCGCCTAAATTACATTTACAAATTTTCTTAGAACTACTTTACGCTAGAAAGCATATTTTTGGTTCAAATAGTAAGAAATAACATTGAACATAAACAAATGAAATTGATGGAAAAACGACACAAGTTGCAATAAAATGCATAATATCAAAAAAAAATTTTTATAGAATGCGCACTTTTTTCAGTTATAAAAACAAGGCAAGGAAAATACGTCTGTTCTTAATATGAATGCATATATTGTGAATTGTAATAATATACATTTATTGAAATGGTATACAATTTTCACGGTAGCTGAGGATAAAATTAAATGCAAAATCAGGAACAAATATTAAAGTATGTATACCATTAAGCCATTTCCCTTTCAGGGTAGGCGTGACACTACCCGATTCGGGTAGTGTTTCTAGGTGGATAGTTTTCTTGCAGTTATAAATAACTACAAGTGTGGGCTCACCACACCCACGATGTGCCAACAGTACTCAGTATTCTTGAATGGTCACCCATCCAAGTACTAACCGCGTCCAACGCTGCTTAACTTCAGTAATCTGACGAGAACTGGGTTTTCCAGCGTACAATACAATTTGTACTTCATTTTGCAATATCTAAATATGCAATCACAGGCCAACGTACATAAATAAATGTAATATACATTTGATATAATAATGTTGAACATATAATGTAGAAAATTTCGCATTTTGGACAAAATCGGGTGCGAAGCACAGAGGTACGTGATGAGAATGTATTCGTTAAAGTTGAAGGAGCTTTAACAAAAGAGAATTCACAATCACTAAATTAAAGTTGTCGATATTTTAACCTTTAATTTTAGAAGATGTGTACACAACTGTGGGAGAAATACAAAGACCGAGCGCGAAGCGCGAGATTCAACAGCCGCGCGCCCCAGGCGCGCTCGAAATTGCGAGCGAAGCGCTCGATGAGAATGTACCCGCGAAGCGGGCAGAGTTTTTATTTTATGGAATTTCAGAAAAAAAATCAGAATCCAAATCTTTCGATAAATCTTAAAAAATGTTCCCCAGCCTCTTTATTTAATCAGCTCACTTTTTCAAAGTGTATGGATTCACGATTGTTATCATTTGCAGTGAATTTCGTCGGAACGCGGAAACTTGCTCAAGCGTGAAATAGAGGATCTCGATTTTGCAAGGAGGAGAAAACTGAGGAAAAAGGGGGTTAAAAGGGGGAAATTGGGGTGGGGGAGGGTTGAGAGAAGGGGGTGGATCTTGGTGCAGGAGGTCAGGCACGTGCGAGTATTACGCACTTTTACGCACCGAAGCAAACGCACCCTCTTTTTCGTCTCTTCACGCGCCGTCCACCTTTTCATCCCCTTCCAACCCTCAGCCAACAAGAAACGTGCAGCAACCGATCGAATTCTTCGTCACTGATGTCAGATTGACTCCATTTAAAAAATATATGTTTTTTGTGATTTAGCCCGGATATGAACCTTATAATTTCATGTCGGTAAATGTCGGTAACAGAAATCTGTTTCAAAAAAAGTTCTATCCTATCCACTGTATATATAGCGGAGTGCCAAAATTTTGAAGACAGATTCCTGTTACCGACATTTACCGACATGTAAAGCTTTCAAGGGTTCGTGTCCATACTAGATTCAGAAACAGGTGCTCTGAATATGAAAATGAATCTCAAAATCATTTTTTATTGCATAATTTATAGGTTGTTCAAAATACCGTCACGATATTTTGAAAACATTTTCCACTCCTCTCCTTCTTCGTCACAGATCATACAGAGCTTGAATCCCCAGGGTGATGGCACAAATATGAAACCCCCACTCCCCTTTTACGTACAATTTTTTCTTCAATTTCATATTTCTTCACAATAGTTGAATCTTCAACCAAAAAAATTAATTTTCTTCCGAAAAAGATGACGATTTAAACCAGAAAAAATAATTTTCCAACCAAAAAGACGAATTTTCAATACCAGTTGAATTTTTTGGTAAAAAATTACTTTTAAACAAAATTGTTGAATTGTCAACCTAAAAAGGAGAATTTTCAAACAAATAGAATTTTCAAAAAAAAAAATAATAATTTATCCACCTGTTACATTTTTGAACTTTCAGACGAAAGCAAAGAATTTTCAACAAAATAGTGGAATTTTCAACCCACAAAGTAGAATTTTCAACCAATTGGTCGAATTCTTAAGCAAAAAAGATTATACTTTAACCAAAAACAGTTGGTTTTTGAACTGAAGAGTTGAATTTTTAAGCCAAGACGACGATCTTTCTACAATACAGTTGAATTTTCTACCCAAAAATATGAATTTTCAACCAAAAAGTCAACTTCAAACCAAGTAGTATAAGTTTGAATTTAAGTTTCACCACAAATAGTTGCATTTCTAAGCAAATAGTTGAATCTTTAAGTCAAAAAGACGAATTTTCTATACAGTAGAGTAGAATTTTTGACCCGAAAATATGAATTTTCAACCAAAAAGTTAAGTTTCAACCAAATAGTTGAATTTTTTTAACTAAAAAGAATCAATTTTCAACCAAAAGTCGAATAGTTGAATTTTCAGTTAAAAAAATTGGTATTTAAAAAGAAAACAGAATTTTCACAAAAGAGTTGAATTTTCAACAAAGTATTTCCACTTTCACACATGTAGTTGAATTTTCAATTGAGGCGATTAATTTTCTACCAAAAAAACACGAATTTATAACAAAATACATCAATTTTCAACCAAATAGATGAATTGTCATCTAAAATAGATAACATTTCAACCAAATTGTTGAATTTTCAACTATAAAGGATACATTTTGAACCAAAAAAAAAACGAATTTTTAACAAAATAGTACAATCTTCCACCAATAAAATGAATGTTTAACAACGTAGTTCAACATTCAACCAAATAGTTGAATTGTTCAACCAAAAAAGATGAATTCACAATTAAAAATATAATAGTTGAACTATCGACTAAAAACGATCAAATTCCAGCCAAACATGGAATGATTAATAAATTAAATTTTCAGTGAAGAAAAATTAATTTTTATAAACAAAGAAACGAATTTTCAACCAAAGTGGTAACTGTTGAAAATAATGAACTTTGAACGAGCAATAGTTCAATTTTTTTATTGGTTCTATTAATTCAGTTTGCATTTAAGCACAAAAATGAGAAAAGGGGGAAGTTCCTTTAAAAAAAGGGGAAAAAGATGAATTTCAAAAAGGGGAAACAGGAGAGTAGGGGAAAGAGTATGGAGTCTGTATTTAGATGCTTTACTTTAAAATAAAATCACTAATTTTGATTTTATCAAACCTTTTAAAAAATTGTTATTCATATCTATATTTACCATGTGTTATGTTACTTCCAATTCGAATGAGAACTAATATCATAAGTTAGAATGTAATATCGTATCTTGACGGCTATAGAACTTGTAGCAGAGGGTGGACTAAATTCGAAGAAATATTTGGTGAAATAAGACACAAGCCGAGATTTTTCTTCTTCCCTTTTTTTCTTCTCTATCCTTCTCTTTTCACGCTCTTTTTTTTGGAATTTCTGCTTTCTTCTTTTTTCTCTTTTCCTCTTTCATCTCTTCCTTTCTCGCTTACACCCTTTCCCTCTCTTCTTCTCTTTTCCCTTATCTTTTTTTTCTCGATCCTTCTCTTTTCTGCTCTTTTCTATCTTCATTCTATTTCATCATCTTTTCCCCTTTCATCTTTTCCTTTCTCGCTCACTCCCTTACTCTATTTCTCTCTTTTCTTCTCTATCCTCCTCTTTTCTGCTATTTTTTCTTCCTTCTTTATTCTTTCTTATCTTTTCCTCTTAATTTTTTTCCTTTCTCGCTTACTCCCTTACTACCTTTCCCTCTGTTCTTCTCTTTTTCTCTTATATTTTTTCTTTATATCCTTCTATTTTCTATCCTTTCTTTCTTCTTTCTTATCTTTTCCTCTTTCATCTGTTCCTTTCTCGCTTACTTCCTCACATCCTTTCTCTCTCTTCTTCTCTTTTTCTCTCATTCATTTCTTCTCCATCCTTTTCTTTTCTGTTATTTTTTCTTTCTTCTTCATTCTTTCTTATCTGTTTCTTTATTGCTTACTTCCTTACTTCCTTTCTTTTTCCTTTTATATTCTTCTCTTCTGCCTTAATATTTTTTTCTTCTCTGTACTTCTCTTTTCTGCTCTTTTTTTCTGCTTTCTTCACTTTTCCCCTTTTAACTTTTCCTTTCTCACTTACTCCCTTTCTTTCTCTTTTTCCCTTCTTTTTTATCTTCTCTATCCTTCTCTTTTCTGCTGTGTTTTCTTTCTTTATTCTTCTTTTCTTATCTTTTCCTCTTCAATCTTTTCCTTTCTCACTTACTCCCTTACTCCCTTTCTCGCTATCCTTCTTTTTCTCTGACGTGTTTTCCTTCTCTATCCTTCTCTTGTCGGTTCTTTCTTCTACCTTCTTTCTTCTTTCTTATATTCTCATCTTTTCCCTTTTCGCTTACTCCCTCAATCCCTTTTTCCCTCTCTTCTTCTCTTTTTCACTTATCTTTTTTTCTTCTTTATCGTTTTCTTTCCTGTCCTATTTTCTTTCTTCTCTTTTCCTCTTTCATCTTTTCCTTTCTCGATTACTCCCATTCTCTCTCATTTTTATTTTTCCTTCCTTTTTCCTTTTCTTTTTTTCCCTCTCAATACGCATAAGTAGAGTTCTGTAGATTCTAGATGCACCCCGGTGGAACGTGCACTTGTACGTACGTGTCGTATTCACTCAAGCGATCCACCCCCACCTGCAGGGAAGAGGGTGGAAAAGGAGAAAGGGGTGGATTTCTGGGCACGTACGCGCGCGCCCGCATGCCATGCGCTCTATGAAAAATCCTGCGTTAACTGATACCTGAAATTTGACTTCGGATTTTTGTTGCATTGGCATGTAGAACGAAAGCTTATTTGTTTGAATATGAATCCTGTGTCTCACCGTATGTCTGAAACAAAAAAAGTTCAGTTAAAAAATGTAGGTTTCAGAAGGATCTACAAAATGTAGTGTCGTACATTAAGATCCGTTCATTTTTTTACTTGCAAAAAAATGTAAACCATCCAAAAATGCCTTTTCTTAAACATGCAATTATTTTTGTAATAATTAAGCAACAAGTTTCAAACTTTTAGTAAATATGACCCGCGACAATCTAAAAAAGTTTGCAAAACTTCGGTCTAAAATAATTATTAGTTTTCCCAAGAAGTCATTTGTTATTAAAGATTGACTTTTTTCAACGGAATTTCTACGTGTTCGTTCAACAGGATATCAAATAAAGTGGATGTTTGTACTCTACAAGAGTTGTACTATCAGAAGACGAATTTTCAACAAAATAGTTTAATCCTCAACCAAAAAAAGATTTTTTAGTCCATAGATACAAAACAGTTCTACAAAAATTTTTTAGCCAAATAATTGAATTTTCAACCAAAAAGATAAATTAACAACAAAATACACAACTTTTTTAATAAATGGTTAAATTTTCAAAGAAGAAGATTAATTTCGACAAAAATAGACGAATTTTCAACAAAATACATCAATTTCTAACCAAATAGTGGAATTTTCAACCAAGAAGATTATATTTCTACCAAAAAAGACGAATATTTAACAAATTACATCGAAGTTTAACCAAATAAATAAATTTTTCAACTAAAAATATACATTTTTAACCAAAAATGGAATAGTTTAATTTTCATTAAAAAAAATTAATATTAGTTTTCCGTTTTGTGGCTTTGGGGTCCGTAAATGATGAAGAAGATTTAATAATAACAATTTTAAAAAATTAATTTTCAATTTGAAAAAACTAATTTTATACAATACAGTTGAAATTTCTAAAGAAATAGTTGAATTCTCAACTAAATTGTTAAATTTACAAGACAAAAAGATGAATTTTCAACCCGACAATATTAACTTTCAACTACAAAGTTGACTTGCAACCAAATAGTTAAATTTCACTTTAAAAAATTGATTTTTAACCACAGAAAGGAATTTTTAACAAAGAAGTTCAATTTTCAACCAAAAGTGTAATAGTTGAAATTTCAGGAAAAAAATATTTTAATTTCAAATATAAAACAGTCGAATTTAATAAAAATAGACGCATTTTCAAAAAAATACTGTAAAATCCTGAACTAGAACAGATTAATTTCCAATCAAATAGTTTCATTCTTAACCAAAAAATTGATTTTTTTAAATAAATATAACAATTTCAACAAATAAATTTTCTACCACGAGGAAAAATTTTTTACCAAAAAAGACGAATTTTTAACAAAATTAATAAATTTTCAACCAAATAGTGGAATATTCAACCACAAATGATGAATTTTCAACCAAACATGAAATAGTTCACTTTTCAGTTAAAAACATTGATTTTTGACAAAAAAAAACGCATTTTTGACAAAATAGGTCAATTTCCAAGCAAGAAGATGAATCTTCAAATTAAAAAATAAATTTTTAAAAAAGTAGTTCAACTTTCAATCAAGGAGTTGAATTTCCTATCTCCAAAGCTGAATTTTCAACAAAAAATGTAATAATTGATATTTCAACAAACAAATATTTTTTTATTTTAAATAAAAAACAGTTAAATTTAACCAAAAAAGACGAATTTTCAACAAAACATTTGAATCTTTAAATAAAACACATTAATTTTCAACCAAACAGTTGCATTTTTAACAAAGAATTGATTTTATACCAAGAAAGACGAATTTTCAACCAAAGAAATTTTTTACCAAGAGATATAGATGAATATGGTCCATACCACTCTTAAAAAGCGTGTAAACCTTCGTTCAAAAATAATTATAAGTTTTCCCAAGAAATCATTTGTTATTAAAAAATTGACTTTTTTAACGGAATTTCTACATGTTTGGTCGATAGGATATCAACTAAAGTGCGTGATTGAACTCTACAAGAGATATACTATCAAACACATACTTTGCGGCATTACGAACAAATTCAAAATAAAAAATTCAAATCATTTCTCACCGTTGGGCAAGTCTATTGCAAATTTTCGAATTTTTAATTCTTTTAATTTTTTTTTTGTGAAAAAAAATCTTTTTTCCATTTTTTTTTTAAAAGTTTATGAAAGTGAATAACATTAGATAGAAAAAGTAAGTACTTAAAGCAGCAAAAAATGTCCTTATTTTTTATCATCTTTGGAATAATCTAAAGAGACACGTACATATTTTTAAGTTCCAATCAAAATTTTTTTCTAATTTTACGAGTCTTGTTTAAAAATGGCTCATTTTTCAGGATCTATGACAAATAGGAAAACAAATTTATTTGAAACTTAAAAACATGTACCGGTTTCGTTCGTATATTAAAAAGAGCATAAAAAATTGAAAAACGAGAAATATTTTATTTGGAAACTGCAGGTACAAATGAACAAGACTGCATCTTTTTGCAATATTATATTTCAACGAAAATTTTTTTTCTTATTTTCCGTCTAAAGTTATTATTATTTTTTTTAATTTTAACAAAAAGGAAATTGAAATTTTTTTTTTCTTTCTCCATAAACAAAAAATTTTAATTGCTCCAATGATTCTCAGATTCAATCAAACAGGGTCTAAATCAGTATAATAACTATACAATAAATAATTTATTGTGTGTTGGAGTAAGACAAAAAAAGTTTGTATGTTATATAAACAAGTTAATAAACAATTGTCATTTTTTCGTGATTTGCAATGATTAGTTGTTGAAATTCATAGTTTTTCCATAAAATTTGAAATTATTCAATATAAGATTACCATTGGTTAAACATACCTCCTTTTTTTTGCAATTCTTTAAGCAATCTTTGTAAACAAATACATAGTTCGATAATTTCTGAATAAATAGGCATAATTTTTTCGCAGAATAGACTGAACATGCCTTTTCAATCACTTCTTGCAATTTTGCAATTTGACAAATTTTAATTTACTTAAACAATTATTATAAACAAATGCCAATTTTTACCATTTTTCCGTGAGTGGACTCAATTTTTTATACGAATTTGACTAAAAATGTCTTGTCAGTGACTGTTAAGTATTTAAGCAAATTTTATGAAGAAATGCACATTTAGATCTTCTTTTTACGAAAAGTCTAATTTTTTAAAGGAATAATTTAAAAATGTCTTACTAATGACTTTTTGTTGTCATATTTTTTTATTTACCGCAAATGCTAACCATTTGAACAACTTTTATAAATCAATTTTTCTAGTCAATTTCGCAAAAATATGTGTTTAGGAAACATGCTAAAAATGACAATTCAATTGTAAAAATGGCGGAAATATTTGAAATTTGTTGTCATTTTGGAAAATATGACAGCCAAAAATCATTGTCAAGACAGTTTTAGTTGATTCCTTAAAAAAATGAGAATGCTCATGGAAAAGGATCGAAATTTTCCTTCGTTTACTGAAATTGTTTAAATAATTAACAGTTAATGAGAGAGAAGGAGGGGGTGGAGGAAGAGAGAATATAGAAAAATAAAAAAATGTAGAAAAAAATTGGTCAAAGTAGGCGCCAAGTGCCTACTTTGCCTACTTCCCTTCCCTACTCAACTGCACTACACTACTATCCCTCCCTTCACTTCCCTCACTAGCCTCACTCACTTCAAATCATTTTCCCTGCTTCCACTCACTTCCACTACTTCCATTTCCCTCATTTGCCCTACTTCCCTCTTCTCATTTCTTCTTACTGTACCTCCCCTCATTTCCCCTCACTTCGCCTACTTCCTCTCCCCTCGTTTGCCCTCACTTCCCTTACTTCCCTTCCATCATTTCCCTTCACTTCCTTTTCACCCACTTGCCCTTACTTTCCCTACTACCCGACCGAAAATATAAGGGTATCTGCCCGGGGCTACGAAACCCTTAAAAGAGGAAAAATGGTTTTGAAAAAGGGAAGGAAAACAAAAAGTAGAAAGTGATATCAAGAGTAAGGAAGATGGGAAGAATAAAAGACAAGGAAAGATGTAGGGAAGATGGTGATAGAAAAAAATAAAAGGATGATGAAATGTTAAGAAGAGTAAAGAATCAGAAACAAGGGAAAAGGGAGATTGAAAGTTAGGAAGGTAGAAAGAGAAAAAAGAGATGTATGCCTACGATGAATTCGTGGGGTGTGTTGCAGTGCAACCCTGTGCACTGGAGCAACTTGAAGGGTTTCCATTATATGCGTGCACGCACCCTTAGAGCTTGTGAGAGAGGAACTGAGGAGTAAAAAAGGAAGGAATAATAGGCTCGAGGCCTCGGATATTTTCACTCGCATGTACTAATAGGCCAAGTTTCTATGTATTCGCGGATTGTACGTGCACTTGCGCCTATGCAATTATCCTGCAAGTCGAGACTGGAGGAGTTTGCAAGCTCAAGGATCATCAAAAGGACTCTTTGTAGTCAGAATTTTCTGCAGATTTAACAGAATCCTGAATTTAACTGAATTTCTGAATTTAAGAGAATTCGGAGTATTTAAAGAATATGGAGAATTTATCAGAATTCAAAGAATGAAAAAAATGCAGAAGAATTCTGTAAATTCCTTGACTTCCCTGAAATCCTTGAATATTCCAAATTCCTGAAATTCTTTCAATTTTCCTAATCCCCAGAATTCGTTGAATATTTGGAGTTCCTTAAATTCCTTGAATTCTCTGAATTCTCCGAATTTCTTGAATGCCTTGAATTCCCTGAATTTCTTGAATTTTTTTGAATTCCTTCTCCTTGAATTCCCTGAATTTCTTGAATTCTCTGAATTCCTGGAATTCCTTGAATTCTCTTACCTCCTTTAATTTCTTCAATTTCATTCCTTGAATTCCTTTAATGCTCTGAAATTTCTGAAACTCTCTGAAATCTCTAAATTTCCTGAATTCTTTTAATATTCCTAATTCCTTGAATTCCCTAAATTACTTAAATTCCCTAAATGCACTGAAATCTCTGAAATTCTCTGAATTTTTTAAGATCGTTGGATTCCCTCAATATTCGAAATCCTCTGAATTCCTGAAAATATCTCAATTCGTTAAATATCCTGAATTCCTGGAATATTCTGCATTCCTGAAATGCCTAGAATACTCTGTACTATTTGAATTCTCTGAATTTTTTCAATTACTTTAATTTAATGAATTTATTAAATTCCTTTTGTGCTCGGAATTTCATGAATTCCTTGATTATTCTGAATTCCATGAGTTCTCTAAATCCCTTGAGTTCCCTCAATGCTTCGAAACCCCTGAAATTCTCTGAATTGCCTAAAATCCTTAAATTTCTTTAATATTACGAATTTCCGAAATTCCTTTAATATTTTGAACTCATTAAATTCTTTGAATTCTATATATTTCGGAAAATCTCTGAATTTCTGAAATTCTTTGAATTTCCTGAATTCTTTTAATGTTTTGATACCTCAATTCCTTCAATATTTTGAATTCCTTAATTTCTTTGCATTTTATAACTTTTGGGAAATCTCTCAATTCCTCAAATTCTTTGCATTTCTTGAATTCTTTTAATGTTTTGGTACCTAAAATTCTATAAATTATTTGAATTACCCAAATGCTCGGAAATCCCTTAAATCTTCGAATATCCTGAACTTCTTGAATGTTCGGAATTCTCTGAATTCCTTCAATTCTCTAAAACCATTACATTTTCTGAAATTATTGAATATTTTGAATTCCCTGAATTTCTAGAATATTCTGAAATTCTGAAATTCTGAAATTCCTTGAATTCTCTGAATTCAGAATATGTAAGGAATTCAGGAAATGCTCTGAAAATTCAGAATTTCTCTGAATTCCTTTAATTTTCTAAATGCTCTTAAATCCCACAAATTCTATGAATTCCCTTAAATCCTTGAATTCCTTGAATATTCAGAATTCTCTGAATTCCTCGAGTTTTCTGAAATCCTTGGATATTATGAATTCCTGAAATTCTTTGAATTCTCTGAATCACCCGAATTTCTTAAACATTCTGAATTCCTGACATTGCTAGAATTATCTGAATTCCTTGACTTCCCTGAATTCTTTGAATACTCTAAAATCCCCGAAATGCTTTGAATTCCGTGAATTCCTTGAATATTTTGAATTCCGTGAACTCTCTATATTCTTTAAATCCCGTAAATGTTCAGAAACTACTCAAATTTTCTGAATTTTCTAAAATTCGGAACTTTCTAGAATATTCTGAATTTCTTGATTTCTCTAAATTTCTGCAAATCTATGAATTCCTTACATTTTATACATTTCTTTGGTTTATCTGAATTTCCTGAATTCTTTGAAAGTTCCGGAAATCCCCGAAATTCTCTAAATTCCGTAAATAATCTAAAAACCTTGATATCTCTGAATTCCCAGAATTCTTTTAATATTCTGAATTCTCTCAATTTTTGAATTTCCTTGATGCTCTGAAATCCTCTGAATGCCCTGAAAGCTTCGAATATCCTGAATTCCTCCAATATTCGGAATTCCCTGAATTCTCTGAATTCCTTGAATATTGTAAATTCCTTGAATTCCTCAAATATTTTGGATTCCTAAAATTCCTGGATTATTCTGAATTCCTGAAATTTCTGGAATTTAAATGAATCTGAACAATGAACAAAAATTCAAGCGAATTAAAGTAGATTCTTTTGAATTTAGAAGAATTTAAAAAAAATCTATTGAAAACGCAAAAAATTCAAATAACATCAAAAGAATTCACAGAATTAACGAAAATTCAATTGAATTCAGTATAGAATCAAAATGAATATAGAAGAGTATTCAAATAATTTAGAAGCGTTCAATAAGATTTAAGTGAAATTGCTAAATATCAAAAGAATTCAAGTGAATTTAAAATAATACATATAGAATTACAAAAAATGCAATTGAAGAAATTCAATTAGATTCAGAATATTCATAAGAGTTCACAAAATTCAAAGGTTCGAGTGAATTCAAAAGAATTCAAAGAGTTAATAATAATTCAATTCAATTCAGTAGAATTAAAATGAATTCAAGAGAACTCAAAAGAATTAAAGTGAATTCAGGAACAGATGTACACTTGAATTTAACAGTAGTTAGCCCCTCTCGTTTATAATTTATTATTATATTTCTTATTTTATACTGGTTTAAGATAATCGATAATAAAAATCCCTATACTCGTGTATATCGAGATGGATGAGGAAAGCTGTCATCCTTGGGTTGCTCCGTGTCCTCAAGACACATGCAAATTTTTTAGACTGAAAATTTGACAAATCCATTTTTGGTTCAGAAAGTGTCTTTTTCAGTTCAAAATTACACTATTTTGTTTAAAATTTAATGCTTGGAAATTAAACTATTTAGTTAAATGTTGAAAGATATTGTGGAAAGTTCGTCTCTTTTGCTTGAAACTTCAACTATTTGGTTGTTAATGCAACTTTTTGGTTGAAAATTAATTTTGTTGTTGTTGGAAATTCGTCTTTTTGCGTTCAAAATTCATCTCTTTCGATAGAAAATATTTTTGGCTGAAAATTCAATACATTTCGAATAAAAATTGTAGGAATATAATGTGTTTCATATTGAATTCGATATGGTATTTACATTAATTTTAAATTTAAAAAAAAAATGTCCTATTAGTCTCCTATTTTCGTGAAAAATCCCTTTCTTTCCTCCGTTTTGAGAAAATTTTTGGTTAAATTACCTTTCAGGGAGGGGGGGGGGAGATTATTTACGTCAACATATGTTTTAGTAGCTTTATTTAGTTAAAATGAATAGGAAACTGTTAACTAATTACTTTATCTGTGAAGTTTTCCTTCGAAGCACTTTTTTTTTAGTTTTTTTTTTATGAGTGACCGACTTAGCCCCACAGTGTAGGGTAAAGTCGCTCAAACTTCAAGGGATGATAAATAGTTGTTTATGATTATGAAGGAGGGCCAGATAGTGATTATATATTTGAAGCATCAATAGCTAATTTAAATTGATTCTGGCACTTTATTGTAAAAAGAAACCGAAAAAAACGAGCCAGTTACCCCATTTTGTGTTAATTATAAAGAAAATAAGAAACTCTTAAAATTCATTAAATTTCAGAACCTGACGATAATAGAATTGTGACGATCGGTTCATGGATTCGTCGATGGACAAGCGGAAGGGTTAGGTTCGAGATTAAAAGGAAGTCATCCCCCTTTCCCTCTCGTTCCTCTCGC
Source organism: Andricus curvator (assembly GCA_932195095.1). Lineage (NCBI taxonomy): Eukaryota > Metazoa > Arthropoda > Insecta > Hymenoptera > Cynipidae > Andricus > Andricus curvator. The sequence continues at coordinate 21,937 of CAKNYM010048728.1, forward strand.
GTCCCCCATCAATCACAATTATATCCTCTTTCTCCCCTACTATCGTTCATAATTACCGCTCGTGACTTTTATCTGGGTGCTGTCGGTGAGTTGGACCTGAATCTGAAAAGAACAAAATCTACGAGAGAGAAATAAGAGTAAGGGGGTTGGAAAAGGACAAGAAAGGATGGGGAAAAGAAAGATTAAATATAAAAGGAGTTCTTAGATCGACTTTCTGCTTTTTGGCAAGTTCATTTTTTAGTGAAAGTGCAAAAGAGTGAAAGATAAAAAGAAAGACGAAAAAGGGAGACTGTGCTTAAAATTCGTGGAAAAAGTACCTTATGGCGCTACTCTGAAATACTTTTTAGCCATTGCGGGATTAAGTCGCTATTGTCTCGAGAAGAAGCTTTCTGTCTCACTGGGCTTCAAGGTGTAATATATAAATATTATTTTAGTCTTATATTTCTTAAAATATTCATTTAAAAAATTATGAATTTATTCTTTATGTCATGTATTTAATTCAAAATTTGCATAATTTCCTGTGTCCTAATTTAAAAAAAAGAAATTTAAATTTCGAAGTTCTCAAGTTCAGGAGAATCAAAGATTGAAAGCTTTCAAGTTCTCGAGAATTCAAGTTCAGAAAGCTTTTAAGTACTTAAGAATTTGAATTCAAGAAAATTCATGATTGAACTATTCCAAGTTCGGAAGCCTTTCACTAGTTTAACTTAAGGAGAATTCAAGTTTTAAGGCGTTCAAATTCAGAGAATTCAAGTTTAGCAGAATTCAAGTTTGGAAGCTTTCAAGTTGAGGAAGCTTGACCTTTGAAGCTTTCCAGTCCGGGGAATTCAAAGTTAGAAGCTTTTCAGTACATGAAACTTAATTTTAGAAGCTTTCAAGTTCTGAAGAATTCACCTTTCAGAAAATTGAAGTTTTGAAGCTTTCTAGTTCCGGGAATTCAAAGTTTGAAGCTTTCAAGTTCATAATATTCAAGTAGGGTAGTTTTAATGTTCAATGAATTATTGATGTGTGAACATCTTAGACCTCGATATGGGGAGTCGCGCCTGATTCAAATGAAACCATGGCTGGAAAGTGTAACGCAAGCCTCTGGCACACGCGTTGTGTCTTATGTCACAGACCGCAGGCTTGCTTCTCTTCACCCACTGAAAGGGGGTGAAGTCTTCAGTCTCCCCCCCCCCCCTTCTCCGTGACCCTGAGCCATTGAAATTAACATGGGGTTTCAAATGGGAAAAGCTTCATTTTCAAAAAAATGGAAAAAAGAGCTACTTGTTATGAAATTTTTGTGAATTAAAGTATTAAAACCTCTTAAAGCATGTTCAAAGAATAATTTCCAATGATAAGTCTCATAATAATGAATTTTTCATAACGAAATTTCAATTTTTATTATTCTTCTTCATGAAATATAATTAGCCCAATTCTAAATGTAGATGCACAATATAAGTGCGACACAATGTGTTCTTTCAGAGAACTCATATCGGTCCGCATCGATATTTTATAAACGAAGCTTGACTAAGCAGGCAAAGGAGAGAATGCGTTTTAGGAAATAAAATAGTTTGAATAATGAATCAATACATTTTTTAAGTGTTCAAAATTATATCATTTTTGAACAAATTTAGGTGGAAACACTACAATTAAAGGATTTTACATTGTTATTGAAACATTCAAATTCAAAAATGTCATTTACAAATTGAAAATTAAAAAAAATGAAACAATTAAAATTTTTAAGTTTACATTCAGCACCCTGAAATTCGAAACATTCGAGGTTTATTTTATTTTAAATAATTCAATTTTATTTAGTTTATTTTTGAATATTTGATTTATAATTTCTTATTTCAAATAAACAGTCAAATATTGTTAAATATTGAAACAAAAATTTTTTAATTAAAAATTTTCAAACTGAATGCTTAAAAAGTTCAGTATTTTAGAATGGAATAATATTTGAATAGAATTTGAAATTGAAT
>CAKNYM010048728.1:32627-46097 GCA_932195095.1 Andricus curvator
TACTTAATTCCCCATAATATTTTATCGTAAGGGGGGTTTACAAGGTAGTGTAAAATATTGCATGGGATTGCCAAGGATTGCATGGGATGGCATGAGATTGCATAAGATTGCAGAAAGAGTGTACACCAGATTGCAGGAGTGATTAACCCATCGGTTCGAAGTGATACTCTGTTTTTCTCTCTACGATTTTTTGCAAATGAATGCTGAAACTAATCGATGACTCTATTTTTGGAATTGTAGGGCAGATTCGATTTGACCTACTCAGAGAATTACACTTCCGGTCCCGAAATCAGTGGTTCCAAGCTGTGTGTGGTCAGACGGGTCAAGTTTACTGGACCTCTTCTGATTCCATAAACCCTTTCGGCTTAAACAAGTCTGTGTTTTGCTTTGACTGGCGTAAAATCACCCCTCACCCCCTAACTACCCCACTCCCTCCCTCTATCTCTTTCTCATCGTTTCTTCCTCAGAAAACCCTCCCTATTTTGACCCTCCTGCTGCGTACCATTAGTGTCGCACCCCGCGAACATTTCGGCTAGTGACCTCTCGACGAATTGCTACACGTCCTAAATGACGATAACACAATTACTATTCGATTTACCTCACGAAATATCAGCCAAGAGAGAATTTTCACACTGATTTAACCTTCAATTGAGTAAAAATTAATGAGAGTTTATAATTGTCTTTAAATATTCTTTATAAATATTATTTTAATTATATGCCGTAAATCATTACAGGCAATTTTAAATAAAATATCTGAAGTGAAAATATGTAAATTTCAATTTTGATAGATGTGGTTCTTATATCAAGGATAGGAGCTTTCAAGTTCAAGAGCAATCAAGTTTGGTAGCTTTGAATTTTAGGGGTACTTAGGTTTGAGATAATTAGAGAACAGAAACTTTAAAGTTGAAGATATTTAAGTTTCCAAACCTTCAAGTCTCAAAACTTTCAAGTTCAGGAGAATTCCAATATGGAAGCTTTCAAGTTCGCGTAATAAAAGGATAAGTTTTAAATTTCAGGAGAATTCAAGTATGGAATCTTTAAAATCCAGGGAAATTAAATCTAAAAGCTTTTAATTGCAGAGCAATTCAAGAAATTTGAAAGATTACAAGGAGAAATTGAGTTCTGAAGCTTTTAAGTTTGGAACCTTATAACTTGCCGAGGATTGAATTTCAATTTTCATAGATGTGGTTTTGATATAAATATCGGGAGCTTTCACGTTCAAGAGCAATATCAACTTTCAAGGTTAAGGGATTAAAGTTTTCAAACTTTCAAGTCTGTAAACTTTTAAGTTGAATATAACTTAAGTATGGGAGCTTTCAAGTTCGTGGAATTAAATTTAGAAAGCTTCAAATTTTAGGAGAATTCAAGTATAGAATCCTTAAAATTCAGAGAAATCTAAAAGTTAAAGAGCTTTAAAGTTCAGGAAATTGAGTTCTAAAGCTTTCAAGTTTGGAAGCTTGTCTATAATTTAATTTCAATTTTAATAAATATCGTTTTGATATCAATATCGAGAGCTTATGAGTTTAAGAGCAATCAAGTTTGGCAGCTTTAAATTTGAAGTGTAATGAGTTTGAGATAATTAAAGATTAGAAAATTTTATGTTAAAAGTATTCAAGTTTTCAAACTTTCAAGTTTCTAAACTTCCAAGTTCAGGAGACTCCAAATACCGAAGCTTTCAAGTTCGAGGAATTAAATTAGGTAAGCTATAAATTCCAGGAGAATTCAAGTATAGAATATTTAAAATTCGGGGAAATCAAGTTTAAAGGCTTTCAAATGCAGAGTAATTCGAGATGTTTGAGAACTTTCAAGTACAGAAAAAATTGAGTTTTTATATCAATATCGGGAGCTTTCGCGTTCAAGAGCAATATGAACTTTCAAGGTTAAGGGATTAAAGTTTTCAAACTTTCAAGTCTGTAAGCTTTTAAGTTGAATATAACTTAAGTATGGAAGGTTTCAAGTTCGTGGAATTAAATTTAGCAAGCTTCAAATTTTAGGAGAACTCAAGTATGGAATCCTTAAAATGCAGGGTAATCTAAAAGTTTGAGAGCTTTAAAGTTCAGGAGAAATTAAGTTCTGAAGCTTTCAAGTTTAGAAGATTGTCTAGAATTTCATTTAAATTTTAATAAATATGGTTTTGATATCAATATCGAGAGCTTTTAAGTTCAAGAGCAATTAAGTTTGGCAGCTTTAAATTTGAAATGTAATGAGTTTGAGATAATTAAAGATTAGAAACTTTTATGTTAAAAGTATTCAAGTTTTCAAACTTTCAAGTTTCTGAACTTTCAAGTTCAGGAGAATTCAAATACCGAAGCTTTCAAGTTCGAGGAATCAAATTAGGTAAGCTATAAATTTCAGGAGAATTCAAGTACAGAATCCTCAAAATTCGGGGAAATCAAATTTAAAGGCTTTCGAATGCAGAGTAATTCGAGATGTTTGAGAGTTTTCCAGGTACAGAAAAAATCGAGTTTTGAAGCTTTCAAGTTGAGAAGCTTGTCTAGAAACCAATTCAAATTTTAATAGATGTGGTTTTGATATCAATATCCGGAGCTTTCAAGTTCAAGAGCAATCGCGTTTGGGAGATTTTAATTTAGGAGAATTTAAGTTCAACCTAATTAAGCATTATAAACATTGAAGTTTAGGGGATTCAAGTTTTCAAACTTTCAAGTAAAAGAGGATTCAAGTATAGAAGCTTTCAAGTTCGAGGAATTAAATTTGGTAATGATGTCAGGAGAATTCAAGTATAGAATCTTTAAAATTCTGAGAAATCAAGTTTAGAAGCTGTCAATTGCGGAGGAATTCAAGAAGTTTGAAAGATTACAAGTTCAGAAGAAATCGAGCTGTGAAGCTTTCAAGCCTGGAAGCTTTTAAGTTATCGAGAATTAATGTTCAATTTTAGCAGATATTGTTTTGATATCAATATCGGGGGCTTTAAAGTTCAAGAACAATCAGGTTTAGCTCAAAATTTTAGGATAATTTAGGTTCAACTTACTTAAACATTATTAACTTTAAGGGTTAACGGTTTCAAGTTTACAAACCTTCAACTTTTAAAGTAATCCGAGAAGTAATTCGAGGATTTTGATAGCTTTTGCAGTTCAGGAGAAAAGATATCTGAAGGTTTTAAGTTTAGGAGCTTTTAATTTCAGGGGGAATCAAGAATGGAATCTTTCAAGTTCGAGGAATTAAATTTTGTAAGCTTTACATTTCAGGACTATTCAAGTATGGAATTCTTAAAATTCAGGGAAATCAGGTTTAGAAGTTTTCAATTGGAGAAGAATTCGAGGAGTTTGAGAGATTTCAAGTGCGGGAGGAATTTAGTTCTAAAGCTTTCAAGTTTAGAAGCTTTTAACTTGTCTAGATTTCAATATTAATTATGATAGATATGGTTTTTATATCAATACCAGGAGCTTCCAACTTCAAAAGCCATCAAGTCTAGGAGCTTCACATTTTACGGGAATTTGGGTTTAAGGTAATTGAAGATCAGAAACTTTAAGGTTTAATGAATTCAGGTTTGGAACCTTTTAATTTCAGGAGAATTCAAGAATTGAAGGTTTCAAGTTCAAGGAATTAAGTTTTGTAAGCTTTACATTTCAGGAGAATTCAAGTATGGAATTTTTAAAATTCAAGGAAATCTAATTTAGAAGTTTTCAATAGCAGTTAAATTCGAGGAATTTGAGAGCTTTTGAGTTCAGAAGAAATTGAATTCAAAAGCTTTCAAGTTTAGAAGCTTTTAAGTTGTCGAGAATTTAATTTCAACTTTGATAGATGTGGTTTTGATATCATAACTGAAAGGTTTGTAGTTCTAGAGCAATCAAGTTAGGGAGCTTTAAATTTAGGTAAATTTTAGTTAAAAGTAATTAAAGTTAAAAAACTTCAAAGTTCAAGTAATTTAAGAGTATGAAATCTTTAAAATTCAAAAAATTCAAGTTTTAAGGTTCCAGGTACCAGTAGAAATCGAGTTTGGCAGCTTCCAAGTTTAGGGAATTCAAGTTTTGAAGTTTTCGTTCTCAGGAATCTTGAAAGCTTTCAATTCCTGAAAATTCTCATTAATTTTCAGGAAAATTAAAAATTAGATGATTTTAATTTCAGGAGAAGTCAAGATTGGAGGCTGTCAATGCCAGGAGAATTCAAGTTTGTAAGCTTTAAAGATAAGGAGAATTCAAGTAAGTGATCTTTAAAATTCAGAGAATTAAAATTTGAAATTTTCAGGTATAGTAGAAATCAAGTTTGGAAGCTTTCAAGTTCAAGAGAATTCAAGTGTGGAAGCTTTCAAGTTCTAGGAATTAAATTAGGTGATAATTTCAGGAGATTTCAAGTACGGAATTTTTCAAAGTCAGGGAAATCAAGATTAGAAGCTTTCAATTGTAGAGGAATTCAAGAAGTTTAAAAGATTACAAGTTCAGGAGAGATCGAATTCTGAAGCTTTCAAGTTTGGAAACTTTTGAGTTGTTCAAGAGCAATCAAGCTCGGGAGCTTTCTATTTAGAGGTCTTTGAGTTTAAGGTAATTAAAGATTAGAAACTCTAAAGTTTAAGGAATTCAAGAGTTCAAACTTTCATGTTTGGAAGCTTTTAAGTTGTCGGAATTTAAGTTTGTGAGATTTAAATTTAAGGAGAAGTATAGATTAGAGCTCGGATTAGAGGCTTTCAATGTCAGGAGAATTCAAGTTTATAAGCTTTAAAGAAACTTTCAAGTACAGGAGAAATCGTGTTTGGAAGCTTTCAAGTTTGAGAAATTCAAGTTTTTTCAGTTTTCATGATCGGGAGATTTTAATTTTGGAAGCTTTTAAGTTCTGGAGAATTCAGCTTAAGAATAATTTCAGTTTCGAAGGCTTCAAATTTAGGGAATTCAAGTTTTGAAGTTTTCATGTTCAGGAGAATTTAATTTTCGAATCTTTTAAGTTCAAAAAATTTAATTTAAATTTCAGTAGAATTCCAGTTCATAAGTTTTAAAGATCAGGAGTATTCAAGCATGGAGTCTTTAAAATTTAGGGAATTCAAGTTCAGAGGCTTTCAATTTTAAAAGAAGCTTTAGAAGCTTGAAGTTTGAAAGCTTTAAATTTATACAAATCAAGTTTTGAAGCTGTCAAGTTCAGGAGAAATCAAGCTTAAAAGCTTTCCAATTCAGGAGAAATCATGTTTTGAAGCTTTATTTTATATTTAAATATTAGAACCTTGAGATTTCACTTGATAAATGTCATGCATCAAATTCCAATTCTCCTTTTCCACATTTTTAAAGGACTTTTTCAAGAAACCTTAAAAAATTCTGACATGTGTAAGATCAATATACGTCTGGGTTTACGTGCCAAGACGTACTTTGCTGCTCTAATCGATGAGCAGCAAGAGAGTTTGGCATACACAAAAAGAGACGTGGCAGAGGGAAATATTTAGCATCTATATATTTATATATTATTTATACATATAAAATATTTATTAAACAATAAAGTAGAATCATAAGACACCTAGATAAATGTTAAATAAAAAAAGGGGTTTATTCCATTCCGGCACGTGCTGGAAAAGGGGCACAAACTCGGGCACAAAAGAAACTCTCCTAAAAATTATACTTGAAAGTTTCAAAAACTTGAATTCTCTTGATTTTAAAAGCGTCTACACTTTAAAGCCTTCAAACTTAAATTCTTTTGAACTTGAAAGCTTTCGATCCTGAAATATTCCAATCATGAAAGCTTTCAATCTTGAATTCTTTTCAACCTAAAAGCTTCTGATCCTGAAATATTCCAATCGTGAAAGCTTTCAAACTTGAATTCTTTTGAACTTGAAAGCTTCCGAACTTTAATTCTCCTGATCTTAAAAGATTTCAATCTTGAATTCTTTTGAACTTAAAAGCTTCCGACCCTGAAATATTCCAATCACGAAAGCTTTCAAACTTGAATTCTTTTGAACTTAAAAGCTTCCGATCCTGAAATATGCCAATCATGAAAGCTTTCAAACTTGAATTCTTTTGAATTTTAAAGCTTCCGAGCTTGAATTCTCCTGATCTTAGAAGATTCCAATCATGAAAGCTCTCAAACTTTAATTCTCGTGAACTTGAAAGCTTCCAATTTTTTCTATTCTCATTTCTTCCATTTAAAAAAAAGAATAACCAGGTTAATTTAATCTACCGCACAGGTATTTTAATATTCGCATATTTGTTGGTCCTGGGGGATGAAATGGGGTAAACTCTGGTCCCTTGTGTTGAATATTTGGGTTATGCTGTGAATGACAGTCGAAATACGATGGAGGGGTCTATCGGGCGTTGCGTTGGAGAATCTATCGTGGACCAGAAGGCCACGCTTAAGGGTAGAAAAGGAAAAAAGGGGTTGTTTGAGGCTGGGGAACAGGGGGTGGGTCGTCTAAACTTCTCGTGAAAACACGTGCGAGCTATCTCACCTCCCTCGCTTCCAGGGCCGCCCGGAACCTCCCAAAAAGCCCAGGGCTCGACTTCTGATAAAGCTGACTAGACTCGAATCGAGGAAGTGAAAAGGACTTCTTAAAAAAGTGTCCTCCTTGACTTATTTATTACTCCATTGTTCATGCTACCCCACTCCTGAATTTTTTTGAACTTAAAAGCTTCTAAGCATGAATTATCCGGAACTTGAAAGCTTACAAACTTGAAAAATTCCAGAATTGTATTCTTTTAAAATTGACTTCTCCAGAACTTGAAAGCTTCAAAGCTTGCATTTTCTAGAATAGATAAATAAAACTTGAATTCTCTCAATTTTTAAGTTTAGAAACTTGATTTCTCCTTAATTTCAATGCTTAAAACCAATAATTCTTCTTAACTTGAGAGCTTCCGAATTTGAATACTTTTGAACCTAAAAGTTCCCGTATTCAAGACCAAGCTTCCATATTAACTTATCAGAACTTCAAAGCTTCCAAACTTGAATTCCCTGAAACTGAGATCTTGAAAGCTTCAAAAAATAAATTCTCCACGACTAAAAAACTCCCATGCTTGATTTCTCCCCAACTTGAAAGCTATCAAACTGGAATTCCCTGCACTTAAAAGCTTCCAAATTTGAATTTTTTTGAACCTGGAAGCTCTTAAAATCAAGACCAACATTGCAATATTGATTTCGCTAAACTTTAGTGCTTATAAACTAGAATTTCCTGAACTTCAGCCCCTGAAAGCTTCAAAACATGAATTCCGCAGAATATGAAAACTTCCAAATTTGATTTTTGGTCCACTTGAAAGCTTTCAAACTAGAATTCTTCTGAAACTGAAAGGTTCAAAACTTGAATTCTCTTCAAATTGAAGCTTCATTACTTGAATTCCCTAAATTCATGTGTTTACAAACTTTATTTTTCCATACATCAAAAGCTTCAAAAAATTAATTCTTCTTAAAATGAAAGCTTCCAAACTTGAATTTTTTTAACCTTAAGGCTCTTAAATTCCAGATCAAGATTGTAAAATTGATTTGCGTAAACTTTAGAGCTTACAAACTAGAATTTCCTGAACTTGAGCGCTTGAAAGCTTCAAAAAGTGAATTCTCCAGAACTTGAAAGCATTATATCTTGATTTCGCCCCAACTTCAAAGTTTCAAAATTTTAATTTCCTGAACATGAAAGCCTCCATACTTGAATTTTTGTAAGTTGAAAGCTTCCAAACTTAAGTTTTCTGAACTTGAGAGATTGAAAACGTTAAATCATGAAACTCAGAACTTAAAAATGTCTAAAGTTGATGTAACTTCAACTTTAAAAGTTTTAAACTAAAATTCTCCTGTAATTGAAGATTAAAAACTTGAATTATTTGTATGTGTAAGCTTAAAAACTTGATTTCTTCTTATCTTGAAAGCTCAAAAACACTATTTTTTCTTAACTTGAAATCTTCCAAATTCGAATAATTTTTAACCTTCAAGCTCCCAAGCTCAAGGTCAAGCTTCCAGTATTGATTTCCTTGAACTTGAAAGCTTCCAAACTTAAATTCTCCTGAACTTGAATTCCTATGAGCTTGAAGCTTCAAATCTTCAATTTCTATGAGTTTGAAGCTTCATAACTTGAATTTCATAAATTTGTAAGTTTAAAAACTTATTTTTGTCTTACCTTGAAAGCTTAAATATCCAATTTTCTAGAACTTGAAAGCTCGTAAATTTGACTTCTTTTAAACCTAAAACTCTCAAACTCAGGATCAAGCTTCTAATATTGAATTCCCTAAACTTGGAAGATTCCAAACACAAATTACCAGAACTTGAGAGCTTCGAAGAATGGATTATATAGAACTTGACAACTTATAAAGTTGATTTCGCCTCAACTTGAAAGCTCTCAATTTTTAGATTTTTTGGACACCTCCCTGAACTTCAAAGCTTACAAACTTAAATTTCCTGAACTTGAGAACTTGAAAGATTCATAACATGAATTCCAGAAAACTTAAAGACTCAAAAAATGATTGCGCCTCAACTTGGAAGCTTCCAAACTAGAATCCTCCTGAAATTCTAAGATTCATAACTTGTGTTCCCCTGAATTTGAAAGCTTCTAGACTTAAATTACGTGCACTTAAAAGCTTCAAAACATCAATTCTTCTTATCTTGAAAGCTTGCCATTTTTTTTAACCTGAAAGTTCCTAAACTCAAGATCAAGCTGCGAATATGAACTTCCTTGAACTTGAAAGCTTAGAAACTGAAATTCTTAGAAAATGAGAGCTTTAAAGCTTCAAAACATGAATTATCTAGAACTTAAATGCTTCCAAATTTGAATTTTTTTTAAATCTGAAAGCGCTCAAACTCAAGATCAAGCTTCCAATATTGATTTCCTTGAACTTGAAAGCTTTCAACCCTGAATTCTCTGAAATAGAGAGCTTTGAAAACCTTAAAACATGAACTATCCAGAACTTCCAAATTTGGTTTAGCCTGAACTTGAAAACTTCAAAACTTAAATTCCCTAAATTCGTAAGTTAACAAACTTGATTTCTCCTTATCTTTAAAGTTTGAAAAAATTATTTATTCTTAACTTGAAAGCTTCCAAATTTGAATTCTCTAAAACCTAAAAGCCTTGCAACTTAAGATTAAGCTTCCAATTTTGATTTTCTTAAACTTGACAGTCTTCAAATTTCCTAACTTGATTTCGCATCAACTTGAAAGCTGTCAACCTAGGATTCCCTGAATTTTAAAGCTTCCAAACTTTAATTATTTTATGCTTAAAGGCTTTTAAACTTGAAAGCTCTTAAAACTGTCTAAAAAGCTCTATACAAAAATAAATAGCAATTCGAAAAGCTCGAGGAAACCCAAGGAATATGGAAGAAAGAACTAATGCCAAACTTAAGAATGTCATGTTTATTTTTGCAAAAATATCGTATTGTACGTAATAAAAATTTCCGGTTCCTTTAGCCTTCAACGCGTGGGCTCGACACGTGTTCTTCTAAGCCTATGCGTAAAAGCTTCTCAACCCGAATCCTCCTCCACCAAATTACTTCGTGTCGTTTCCCTCACGCCCACGCCTTTTCCTCCTCTTGATGTCTTCCCCCACCATAGAGCTTTTGTTTACTCCCAGGCTAAACCCGAAAGCATCTTCAACGCACAAGGAAGAAAATCGCTGCATTTTTCTCACCACGCTGGTCGATCGATTCTGAAACCACATCCGATTTGACCTCAATTTACTTATATGAAATTGTATCAAATTTCTGATTTGGATATCCTGTGGATATCATGTTGATAATTATATACCGTACGGACAAATATTCGACAGATCTTGTAGGTATTGCCAAAAAATTTAAGGGCATTTAAAGGCATTGCACATTTTTTTCTCGAATTTTCGTGAATATCGCCCGGAAATCTGTTTGAATCCACACAAAAAATATATCGATTTAAAAAAATATTTATATATTTTTGAATGAAGTTTAACATGCATTTCCCATATAAAAAAAGCCTTTTCAGTAATTTTTTTTCAGAATCGTCAATATTAGCTGAATCGAGTTGAAACTCAACATTTCTCTTCAAAAATAGTCATAGAATACGAATAAAATATTACTTTTGAAATATCACCCCCCATAAGTCTGTTTGATAGGGTTCCAAAAAAACCACATAAGTGAACAAATTAGTTTTGCGAATTTTTGGCGCTAATTACGATTCTTTTGTAGTTTTTTTTATTCAAATTGTTTCTAATACATAAAATACTACGTTCTAGTGATAATTATATCTTCACATACATTTTTAAAACAATTTATTATTGATCTTAGCAATTTTCTCTCAGAATAGAAATAGAAAGTCGCGGCTTTTTTTTTTTAAATTCACTTTTTGTCCAATTTTCAATTAGAGTGAGGTTCATTAATGTTAACAAACATAATTAATCAAACAATTTATTATTATTTTTAATAATATTATCCTTGAATAGTGATAGAAATTGTGATTTCTTCTGAAATTTTCAACTTTTTGTTCACTTTTTACTTGGTGTGAGTTAACATTTTATTTAATTTAGCAAAAATTATTGTTTAAACAAATTATTATTGTTTATACATAGCTATTTTTGTCTATATTACTACTAGAAAGTTACGATTTTTTATGAAATTTTTAACGTTTTGTCCACTTTTCAATTCAAGTAAAGTAATAATTAATTTAAGTTAACAAAATTTACTGTTTAAACAATTTATTATTATTTGTAATGAAATTCTCTTTGCTTAATGATAGAAATTTGCGGGTTTTTCTAAAAAATTTAACTATTTGTATATTTTCACTTGGAGTGACTAAATAATTAATTAAATTCAGCACAAATAATTGTTTAAACAAATTATTATTGTTAATAACTATCTTCATCTATATTAATGCCAGATAGTTGCGGGTTTTTCCGAAATTTCTAACTTTTTGTCCACTTTTCACTTAGTAAGGTAATAATTAATGCACGTTAACAAAAATAGTTGTTTAAACAATTTATTATTATTTATAACTCTCTTCTCTCAGATAAGTGCTAGATAAGTTGCGGTTTTTTCTGAAATTTTTAGCTTTGCTTTGGCTTTTTCGTCATGAGCAAATAATAAATGAACATTGCAGAGAAAATATTTTAAACTCTCTTTCTTTTTTGTGAATATATTTTTCTGATTTGAAACAGATATTTTAAATATGCTTCAAATTTTCCACATAGATCCCAGGGAATCTCCAGGGTAGAAGGGGGGTGGGCTGATATTAAAATATGTGCAATACCACATTTTTCTTTTACGCTTTGCAATAAACTTCTTGTTGTAATTGGGAAAAGAGTAAAAATAATTCACTTAAAAAAATACAATACTATTTCAAAAATTATTCTTGTTGAGGTTCACTTATTACTTGTTCATAACTAAAAAGTCAAAGCAAAACTAAAGATTTCAGAAAAAAGCAGCTTTCTAGCATTACTCTAAGAGAAGATAGTTATCAACAATAATCAATTGTTTAAAAAAACTTTTTTTGTTAACTTGCATTAATTATTACCTCACTAAGTGAAAATTGGACAAAAAGTTTAAAATTTCAGAAAAAACCGCAACTATCTAACATTATTAAAGAAGAAGATAGTTAAAAACAATAATAATTTCTTTAAATAATTATTTTTGCTAAATTGAAATAATTATTAACTCACTCTAAGTGAAAAGTAGACAAATAGCTATAATTTCAGAAAAAACGCATCTATCTAGCATTATTCAAATTGAATATTATTAACAATATTAATAAATTGTTTACACAATTGATTTTGTTCACTTTAATTAATTATTTAACTTACTCTAATTAAAAATTGGACGGAAAGTGGAAATTTTTTGGAAAAGCTGCAATTTCTAGCATTATTATAAGAGAATATTATTAAGAATAGTAATTAAATGTTTCAACAATTATGTTTGTTAACATTAATTAAGCATTACCTTACTCTAATTGAAAATTGGACAAAAAGTGGAAACTTTTAGGAAAAACTGCAATTTTCTAGCATTAGTCTAATAGAATGTTATTAACAATAGTAATTAATTATTTCAACAATTATGTTTGTTAACAATAATTAAGTATTACCTTACTATAATTGAAAATTTGACAAAAAGTGGAAAAGTTGCAATATTCTAGCATTATTCCAAGAGAATATTATTAACAATAGTATTTAATTATCTCAACAATTACGTTTATTAAAATTAATTAAGCATTACCTCACTCTAATTGAAAATTGGACGAAAAGTGGAAATTTTTTTTTTAAACAGCGAAATTTGCATTTAAAAAACCTCAAAACAATCCTAATTAGCGCCAGAAATTAGCAAAACCATTTTTTCACTTATGGGTTTTTTTGGGGCCCCATCAAACAGACTTCTAGGGGCAATATTTGAAAATTTATATTTTGTTCGTATTCTATGGCTATTTGTAAAGAGAAATGTTGAGTTTCAACTCGATTCAGTTAATATTGACGTTTCTGAATAAAATTTACAAAAACGTCTTTTGTTCTTACGGGGAATACATGGGGGTTGCGCCACCTCTAAATATCATTTTTTTTCAAAACAAAAAAATCGATTAATTTTTTTGTGTGGATTCGAACAGATTTTCGGGCGATATGTATGAAAATTCGAGAGGAAAAATTTGGACCACCCTAATATCCACATATCCCATAAATATCCAGTGATATCCTAATATCATCTGCAGGTGTTTCAGAATATTTTAATATGCAGGAAGAAAATTGATATATTTTACCAGAATTTCCTGGAGATATCACGAATATCCTATATGGATATTCTACAGATATTCTTTTGATTTCCGAATATCTTATGGATATTCACAAGATATCCCATGGATTCTCAAATTTTTAGGTAAAGATAAATCTTGTTTTCATCTATTTTGGTATACTATGTAGATATTTTTCTTTTCTTTTAAAGGACTTTTTTCCTCTCAAGTGCCTCTGTGTTCGTAAAAGTGTAAAGAGTGGCCTCCATCCCTTGGGTGCGTACAGCGTACGAGTTGAAAAGCTCAACTAGCGACCCGAGAAAAATGAGCGCAGTGCGTGTGAGTTGCGAACGGTACCGATCGATGCTCCGCACAACGTGCACGCACAGCTCGCCAGAAGCACGTGGTGCGTAAATCCCCCTTCACCGCATTCCTCACCTTCCAAGAGCCACGCATCACAGGCGGAAGCTGCCTTCTGAAACCCCCAGTGGCGCAGCAAAAGAAAAATTACATTAAAAATCATCTTATTTCATTTTCAATTTTTAATTTTTTTAAGCTTTCAAGTTTAGAATACGTCAAGTTTCAGAGCTTGAAAGCTTAAACTTTTTCAATTTTGAGAGTTTCCAACCATGAATTCTCTTGAATTTGAAAATTTGAAATACAGGCTTAAGAGCGAGCTTAAGAGTGTCCAAATTTTAATTCTTTTGAATGTGGAAATTTCAAAACTTGAATACCGTGAATTTAAAAGCTCTAATTCTTGAATTCCTTGAATTTCAAAGCTTGTATACTTGAATTCCCTCAACTTTCAAGCTTTTATATTTCAATTTTCCTCGGAGTTTTTAGAAAAATTAAATTGAAAGCTCCTGAACTTGGAAGATTCCAAACTTAAAA
>CAKNYM010048728.1:55275-67218 GCA_932195095.1 Andricus curvator
AGAGAAGAGAAAAGTGGCGAGCGTCATTTTGCTCCCAATCCCTGCTTGAAAGCCTAAAAACATAAATTCCATGAATTTGAAGACTTTTGCGCTTAAAGTTTCCAAACATGATTTCTCTTAAACTTGAATGCTTCTAAACTTGATTTCCATAAATTGAAAGCTTTTCAACTAGCATTCTTTTGAAATTGAGAGCTTCAAAACTGGAATTTTCTTGAACTTGAAGAATTCCGCAATTGAAAGTTTCTAAACTTGAATACTCTGATTTTAAATGCTTCCAATCTTGACTTTCTTGAACCTGGAAGCTTCTCAACCTAATTTATTTGAACTTGGATGGATTCAAATTCAAATTTCTAGAACTTGAAACCTCCAAATCTTTCAGTCCCTAAACTTGAAAGCTTCAAAAAATAGAATTATCCTGAAACTGCAAGCATAAATTATCCTGGTTTGTAGCGATCACATTTAAAAGTTTTTCAACGCTAGTACTATTTTATTTGAAAGCTCCCAATTTTTATGGGTTTGAACTTGAAAGTTTCAAAACTTGATTCCTTCTGAATTTAAAAGCTTTCAATGTCGATTTCCTTGAACTTGAAAAGCTTAAAATCTTGATTTCCTTGAGCTTCACAACTTCTCGGTTTTACTTTCTTGAACTTTAAAGCTTTCCGACTTCTTGTGACTGAAGTTGAAAGGTTCAAAACATGAATTCCATTAAATTAAAAGCTGCCAATATTTAATGTTTATAACTTTAAAACTTCCGAATTTTATTTTTTTGAACTTCAAAGCATTCAAACTTGAATTCCCTGATGCAAAGAGGTTCAAAACATAAATTTTCCTTAAATTGAAAGCTACTACGGTTTGAGGCTTTGAAACTCTAATTCTTCTGAACTTGAAAGCTTGCAATCTTATTTTCCTTGAATTTGAAGGTTTCCAAACTAAAATTCTCCTGAATTTGTAGCAAATAAATTAAAAAGTTTCCAAACGCTAATTCTTTTCATCTGGAACTTGAAAGCTTCCATGTATAAAAGCTTCGAAACTTTCATTTTCCTGAACTTGAAAGCTTCCAATTTGAATGTACTCGAACTGGAAAATTTCTTATCTTATTTTGCTTGAACTTGAAAGCTTCAAAACTTGCGTTCCCTGAACTTGAAAGCTTTAAAAATAAAATTCTCCTGAATTTTAAATGAAAAAACCTAAATTCTTCTAGATTTTTAGAAAATCGTTAAAAAGTTTATTAACAAATTAAAAAGTTTCCAAGCGCTAATTCTGTTGAACTCAAAAGCTTCCAATCTTCATTCACTTGAACTCTAAAGTTTAAAAACTTGACTTCTGAATTTGAAAGCTGGACTGGAAAGCTTCCAAACTTTCATTCCATGAAGTTGAAAGCTTCAGAAATCAGTTATCCTAAACCTGAACGCTTCTCCTGACTCTAAAGCTTCCAAACTGGAATTCCTCGAACTGGAAAGCTAGAAAGCTCCATTTAAAAGTGATTAAACTTATAGAAGTCCAAAAAATAATAAAACTTATCTCAGTACCCAGATGTTATTCCGACCAATAATCCCACGAAAAGAAAAATATAGAACAAAACAAAATTCTAACCTCGCTGCATAGGTCTCAATCTGTAAACATAAACACACGAAAAAGGAGAGTGAAAATGAAGCCTGAAAGCGAAACAACGGAAAGGAAAGGGAGAATTCGAAAGAGCTGGTGATAGTTGGTGGTGGTGGAGACTTACGCTCAGAAGTGGGGGTTAAATGGGGGTGACTGGGGGTGGAAGGTCTCGTCTCTGGCTCCCAGCCTGAGTGAGACAGATAGAGTGCGTCCTCACGCACCGAGTACGAAGATCGATCAGAGCGGATCGTTGTGTATTCGCTTCGTGCGTGGACTACGCGGTGCGCCCGGTTTCCATAGCGACCACTAGCAGTACCACGCATTGATCGCAGACTCCCTGTGCGTTGAGTTGAGTGTGCGTAGAATTGGAGGCAAAGCGTTCAAGAGAGACGCACGCACACGCACAAAGGATTCCTTCCTCTCGCGAAAGTAAGCAAAAGTGGCGAGAGCGAGAGTACGTTCGCTGAAAGAGCCAAACAAAGCTTTAAAGCTTTATTTACTTATTAAGAACTTGAAAGCTTGCAGATTTTTCACTTCTATGATTATTAATCAGGAGCTTTCGAAATTTGAAACTTGCAAACTTTAAGGCTTTCAATCTTCAGAGCTTTTAAACTTCAGAACTTGAAAGCTACGCAGCTTGAATGCTTAACATAAGCCTTCGAAATTTACAGTTTAGAAACTTATTCCAAATTTAAAACCTTCCAAACTTAATAATTTAAAACTTGATAGCTATACAATGATAGCCGAAGAACATGAAAGCTCCTGAGCTTTGAAGCTTTCAAATTTGGAAGAGCCATTGAAATTTTTTTCCTTTGATCTGATTCGGATCTCGGATACAGTCCGGCTAAAGTAACGGGTATAACTGTATAAGACAAATCAGTACTGAAGTACCAGTGTTTCTTAAAAAAATTTGAAAGTCAAAATAGTAACAAAAGTACAAGAAAAGTTTCATTTTATGGTTTCGAAATTTTTACAAGTGCTAATGGGATTTATGTCTCAAAAAAGTACTACTAAAATAGGATTAAAGTGTCAAAAGAGTTCAAAAAAAGTACGCTGAGAAAAAAGATTACTTGAATCAAAGAAATGGAGTACTGAATACGTCCTACAAAATATTTCTTTGATTGAATACAATTTTTCATGTTATCGTACCTTAGAACCTGTACCCTAGCCGAATTTACCCCGTACCCTAACTGACTTTACCCTGTAGCCTGGTCGACTTTAACCTGTAACCTAGCCGACTTTACCCCGCATTGTACCCTATACTGTATCCCGTACCCTAGACCTAGATAACTTTACCATGTACCCTTGTCGACTTTACCCCGTACTATAGCCGACTTTACCCTGCATCCTAGTCAACTCTACCCTGTACCCTATCCGACTTGGACCCGTACCCTAGACAATATTACTCCTAACCTAGCCGGCTTTACCCCTTACCTTAGCCGACTTTACTCCGTAACCGAACCGACGTTACCCCATATCCTAGATAAATTTACCCTGTACCCTAGATAACTTTACACTATAACCTAGCCAAATATACTTCGTACCCTAACCGATATTACTTCAACCCTAGACGACTTTACCCCATACCGCATAGATAACTTTACCCTGTAACCTAGATAACTTTACGCTGTACCCTAGCTGAATTTACCCCGTACCCTAACCGACATTACCCCGTAGCCTAGCTGTCATTACCTCGTACCCTACCTGACTTTACCCCGTATTGTACCCGACCTTACCCCGTACCCTAGATAACTTGACTCTGTACCGTGGCCAAATTTACCGCGTACTCTAACCGAATTCACCCCGTGCCAACTTCACCCCGTACCCTAGCCAACTTCACCCCTAAGCCTAGCCGACTTTACCCCATACGCTAGATAACTTTACCCCGTACCTTTGCCGAAATTACCACACACCCTAACCCACTTTACCTTACACCCTGACCGACTTTACCCCTATCATAGCCAACTTTACCCCCTGCTAGAATTGTAAAACAAAATCGATATGACTGAAAATGACTATACAGGGGGTTTTTGGGTCGGTGATTTCAACTCTAATGTCAAAATTTAAAATAGCGGATCCAAATATGGTGATACAACATTGGAAAAATAAAAACGATTTGATTAAAAATCATAATCGGGGTTTTCTCATGTCGCTGACTGCAAATCTAAAATCCCAATCTCTAAATTGAAAATAGCAAAT
Organism: Andricus curvator; assembly: GCA_932195095.1. Classification (NCBI taxonomy): domain Eukaryota; kingdom Metazoa; phylum Arthropoda; class Insecta; order Hymenoptera; family Cynipidae; genus Andricus; species Andricus curvator. The sequence goes on from CAKNYM010048728.1 coordinate 59,080, forward strand.
ACAATATGGCGGAACGAAATTGTAAATAATGGATAAGATAAGTTCTTTCATTTAATATGTTTTTTTTTTCATTTTTATAATTACTGAAAATTAATCAAACTGTTTTATTTCTACAAGTTAAGTCTGCTATATTGGATCGCCATTTTCAAATTTAGAATAATTGGAACTTCAGATTTGAAATCCGTGACATGAAAAACCTCCAAGTAGCAATTTTCAATCAAATTATATTTATTTTTACAATTTTATTGCGGCATATTATTGTATACGCCTACCCTGAAAGGGAAATGGCTTAATGGTATACTTATATTATTGTATACGCCATTTTGAATTTTTAAATTTGGGCTTCAGATTTAAATTTAGTTACCCCAAAAATCCTTAAATACAACGAATGGTGAAATTTACTTCATTCATGCTATTAAGGAATAAAATAACAAATTCAATTGCACTTTTTTCAGAAAACGGAAGTCAACAGTCCAGTTATCACTAACATTTCTATCTGCACTAAACTATGTAACTGATGAGGTCCCTGAGATACTTTTTTTTAAGTGGTCAAAGAATTTCATTACGAATATTTTGAATATTTTTTCGAAGTCCTGATCAGTTTTTGTTCAAAACATTTTTCTTCAATAATTTAATTATTTTTCAAGAACACAATTTTCTAAAATAATTTTTAGCATTTCTAAGCGAAAATAAAACTTTCTTTCCCTTGCATTTTTTTCTTATGGAGAACCGTTTGCAAGCTACAGCATTACAAACAAATAATTATTTTTAACCACATTTCTTGAGAAAAAGCATATATTCCGATCAAACGAAACATTCTTTCCGTGAATTATTGTTATTCAAAACTGGTCTTTTTAAAGAGAAAAGCGTCTAGAATTTTCATTAGTTAATAAAAAATTATCCTGGCAGACCAGTGTCATATGTCATCGTTTCCACTAAAACTGTTCCAAAAACTACACCTACTATTAATAAAATTGTTTATTATTCATAAACTCTCTTGTTTCATTATTTATAACAATGGTTATGAATAAAATATCCCAATAACTAGAATTTATTTTTTTCAATTTTATTGTTAGTCTTTGGCACAAAATAAAATATTTTACTTTCTTGATATTTTCTCGTTAGAAGTGTCTACGTGTACCGAAATTTCGGTACAAATAGCTCCTTTTCCAACTCCCCCTAATCATACCAAAAAAACCGGCTATTTGTACCGAAATTTCGGTACACGTAGCCACGGCCATTATTTACCCACTCTCTTATAAACAATATATTTTTTATAAACCATCGCCCAGATTGCTGTGGGTTAGAATGAAGGTAGGGATCAGAAGATTATTTATCATAGCGTGCTACGCCCCAGTTGACAGTGAGCCGCGAGAAGTCAAAGACGCATTCTGGGACACTTTAAATGATACAATAAGTACTTGCGATCAAGGTGAAAGAATAATTCTGCTAGGAGATATGAACGGATGGGTCGGCGTCCAACGTCAGGATACAGATACAGAAAGCATGCTAGGTAATTTTGGGGATCCAACAAGAAAAAATTATAACGGGGAAAAATTAGTTAGCTTATGCTTAGAAGAGGGCCTATTTATTACCAATACTTGGTTTCGACAGAAAATGATCCACACGTACACCTGATGTAATGGAGAGTCATGAGGGGTTCCGAATGCAATACTGATCATTACCTTTTAGTCTCCAAAATGAACTTAGGGCGGGGATGGAGAAGAAAGAGAACAAAAAAAGGAAACAAACGCGAATAAAGATTGAAAATTTACAGAAACACAGAAGTGTGTGGTACGGCAGTGGTAGGAAGAAAGTTTGGTGATGCGTGGTGGAATGATGAAATTCAAGCAGCCCAGCAAGAAAAGAAAAAAGCGCACAAGAGAACATTAAACATCACAGGTCTTAGCGATGAGGAGAGAAATAGCCTCGAAAATGATTACAAAGACAAAAAGAGGAAAGTTAAACGACTAGTCAAGGAGAGTAAAGAAAAAATCAGAACAGAAGAAGAGAGGAAAATAGAAAACAGCTTTGAAGGAATTATGAAACTATTATTTAAACTGATAAAAGAAAGTAAAAGTACAGAGTTTGCCAGCATGAGAAACAGCAAAGGTGAAATACTATATGATATAGACGGGATACTAGACGCTTTAAAAGACTCTTTTCAAGAATTATTAGGAGGTGAAGATATAGGGCAACAGAACTGCGACATAGAACATAATGCATTAGAAAACCCAATTGAAAAAGTCTGTGTCACTGAGGTTAGAGATACAATTAAGAACTTGAAAAACGGTAAGGCTGCTTGCGTAGACAGTATTAGCGCTGAAATGCTTGAATACGGTGGCGAGTACATACCTCACAGGTTGTGCGAATTGATAAATTTATGTATGGAGATGGGAGAAGTCCCAGACGATTGGAGAAAAGCGATTATCGTACCAATATACAAAAGAAAGGGAGATAAAAGCAACTGCAGTAATTACAGAGGTATCAGCTTACTAAATACCGTAAGTAAAATATACTCAAAAATACTCATTCGTAGGGTAATGAAAATTACAGAAGAAAAGATATGGGAAGTCCAAAGTGGATTTATGTCAGGAAGATCATGTACAGATCAGATATTTAGTTTAAGACAGATCACAGAAAAAAGCTTAAGAATAGGAAAGAAAGTTTTCTGTGCATTTGTTGACCTAGAAAAAGCATTTGACAAGGTAAATAGAAGTAAACTTTGGGACGTCCTTAAAGAGTACGGAGTCAATGGATGGCTCCTACACGGAAAAAATTTATCCGTGAAGAAGTCACGAACTTGTAGCTAGGTCTCGGATACGAGATAAAAAAATGAAACATTAAATCATTATTTCTATGAGAAATATATGGATAAATTTCGAAGTTTCTTACGAACAGTTCGAATTTCCTACGAACAGTTCCTGAAAATTTCAGACTGAAATAAAAAGAGGAAAAATTTTATTTGTGCGATTTAATTTTATATTAATTTATAAATTCGCAACTCAGAAGGTTCGAACCCTCAAGACTGCTGACTCACCAGTTTCTAAACACCTAAACCAGGAGTGCGTAAACACGCGCAGCCATCGAGGCCAAACAAAATAGGTATTATAAAACTTCTAGCCACTCATCCGACGAGCTCGAGGCACACATACGAGCGTACGCACGCACCGCGCGTGTGTGCGTGGGCCACGTACAGGGAGACTTGTTTCGAGTTCCTAGATTTATCAGGCAAGCTCGTGAGTGCTCTGAGAATCTTTTCCCAATCACTCGTAATATTTTTGTAATTATTCACGTAAAAAAAAGTGATGAACCGTTTTAGAATTTTCACATCGAGTTCGTCAATCTTTCTCAAAGTTCGTAGGTTATTTACGAAAATACATAAATATCCCATGATTTTTTCTCATATCCGAGACCTAGCTACTAGTTCGTGACTTTTTTACGGATAAATTTTCTCTGTGTACAAGCAATAAAATCAATATATACAGGTAGTAAAGCGAGTGTAAGAGTAAATGGGAAACTGAGTGACTGGTTCGATATTATGCAAGGCGTGAAACAAGGATGCGTTATGTCCTCATGGCTATTCACGAGGCTATTTATCATATTCATGGATAAGTGTCTAAGAACTGCACCTTTCGATGAAGAAGGTGTAGATCTCAAAACAGTGAAGGTAGGTGGGTTAGATTTCGATTATTATGACAGAATCAATCGAGGACTTGCAAAGAATGTTGAATAAGCTTAATACAAGCATGAAGAACATGGGCCTTAAAATTAACGTAAATAAAACAAAAATCATGGTGTTTGAAGGAAAAACTGAGAAAATAATGTGCAACATTGTCCTAAATGATGAGAGATTAGAACAAGTTGACAAGTACGTATATCTGGGTAGCCTATTCACTAGCGACAGAAAAATAGATGGGGAGTTAGATAGGCGCATAAATAAGGGTAAGCAGGTTATCGGTAGAGCAGGTTCCATGCTCAGAAATAAAAACATATCAAAAAAAGCTAAAATGGCCATACATAATTCTATATTCGTACCGACTGTACTATACGGTAGCGAGACATGGACCTGTCAAGAGAAGGACAGTAGTAAAATCAACGCGATTGGCATGAAACCTCTACGCACAATATGCGGAAAAACACTGATGGACAAAGTCCGAAACGAGATAATCCTTAAAGAATGTGGTAAAGTAAATGGCAGAATGCCCAGAGGGGTTGACGGACAACTTTGCACGTAGCAACTTTGCACGTGCCCAACTGTGCACGTCGATGGTCGGACGGACAACTGTGCACGTCCATCTGTGCACGTCCAAGACCACAAGAGCCCATCTGTGCACGTCGAAATTTCGGCGTGCACAGTTGTCACTTGGACAACTGTGCACGTCGAAATTTAGACGTGCATAGTTGTCCAAGTACCATCTGTGCACGTGCACAGTTGTCCAAGTACCATCTGTGCACGTGCACAGTTGTCCAAGTCACAACTGTGCACGTCGAAATTTAGACGTGCACAGATGGGCTCATGTGGTCTTGGATGTGCACAGATGTCCCTTGCCCAACTGTGCACGTGCACAGATGTCACTTGCCTAACTGTGCACGTGCACAGATGTCACTTGCCCAACTGTGCACGTTTATGTCCTTACGTAAGGGTTTATAGGAGGGTGATCCTTTATATCTACGCATAATAAATTTTTAATAATTAAAATTATTCAATCCCGGTGGAATGGAGCGTACTAACTTTTCTAAAGTTTGTTTCAAAATATTTTAAAGGCTATTTTTAAGAAAACATTCCTTCAAAATTATTATAAATATAAGAAAATCTTCCTTTAAATTTATTTTGCTTCCTCATAGAGAAAGCTTTGTAATAGTTACATTTTCGAAAAAAATTTTATTCATTTAATTCAACTTTCGTCAGTTGATAAATGTCTGATACAATGTTCTGAAGCATGTTAATTGCATTTCTTAGCACGTTTTTACTACTTGAAAAATTGTTTTTTATAGTTCAAACTTTTTCTCATTATCATAATTCACAGTTAATGCATGCAAACAGAATATTCCTTGACTCGAAAATTTTCCATTGTTCTATAATATTAATATATTTGATTGAGGATTAAGAAAATTTTAACCAGTTATAATATTGGAAAAATTGAGATTTACAATTTTATTAAAATAATCAATCCTTCTTCTTTAATGAAGCAAATTATCTATTCGACGAGGAAGCAGAGTGCTCATGATATGAGCCCCGTACATCATCACATAAACAACAGTAAAACTTTGATAAAAGTTATTGAAAATTTTTTTTCAACTTCACTTTTTGTTACATCATAAGAAAATACATCAAATGAATAAACGATTTTGTGAAATCAAAGACAGATAAGTAACTTGAAAAAAATAAAGACCTACCGAGTAGGCACGGTAGTTAGTAGTTAGACCCACTGGGAGACTCAAAGAAGCTTAATAAGATAAAAGTATTAGATAGTACATTTCGTGACTAATGCGGACTGACAGCCTTTTTGAAACGAGCGCAATGTTTTTGTAACGAGTCGTAGGTGAGGGCGTATAATTATACGTAGATATAAAAGACCACCCTCGTATCAACCCTCATGTACGAACATAAACGTGCACAGTTGGGCAAGTGACATCTGTGCACGTGCACAGATAGGCAAGTTCCATCTGTGCACGTGCACAGTTGGGCAAGGGACATCTGTGCACGTGCACAGTTGGGCAAGTGACAACTGTGCACGCGCACAGTTAGGAAAGTGACATCTGTGCACGTGCACAGTTGTCCAAGTGACGACTGTGCACGTGCACAGTTGTCACGTGCACAGTTGTCCATCTGACCAACGACGTGCACAGTTGTCCGTCTGGCCATCAACGTGCACAGTTGGGCACGTGAAAAGTTGCTACGTGCAAAGTTGACCCCATCCCGCCCAGAGGTAGACCGCCAAAAGAATGGTTAGAATCTGTGAATGAGACACTAATCCGAAGAGACATAAGAAGCCATAGAAACACGAGAGCTCGTATGAAAAAATGCATGGACGTGAGGGAAGCTAGAGTAGTATGCCAGGACAGAAAAGTGTGGCGACAAATAGTTTGTAAACAGAATGACAATAGTGTGAATGACGCCTGAAACAAAGACCTTGGATACTAAATGGGCCCAAGTGGGGAACCACACATAACAATTTTGTGAGGCTCTTCACCTGGGGTGATCGCTAGAGAGATTGATCAGCAACCTGGGTCGGAGAAGTGTTGCGGAACGAACGTGTCATTTAAATAAAAAACACGAGAATTCTAGATCAATCTAAAATATCTATACCTTACACATATATACCTATCTACCTCATACCCATATACCCATCCACACCTCGATCCACACACTACTATTTTCCAATAGAGCAAGTCACGCCTACCCCCAAAGGGCTCAATGATATAATAATAATAATAATAATTGTAACCCTTTAAAATAGTTAATATATATTATATTAACTATTTTTTTGTAACCCTTTAAAATAGTTAATATAATATATATTAACTATTTTAAAGGGTTACAATTAAAAATGGTTGTATCTTGTAAATATATAATTAAAAATTGTTCAATTTTCAAGATTTATATTTCAAAGGTATGTAATTTTGTACTTCTGTTTTAATAGTTCAATTTTGAAAATTAACAATTGAAAATTCTTAAATTTCAACGATATACAATTTAAAATTCTGTAATTTCTAATATTTACAATGGAAGATTCATTAATTTAAAGGATGTACAAATAAAAATTCAAAAATTTGATGATTTTGGAAATCAAAACCCGTGTGGAAATAGCCCCAGTTGGCCCTAATGCAACATGATTCCTAGTCGGGGGCTGGTCGGGCCACTTTTTTTTCCGGTGAGCCCAGCCGGGATATGGTCGGGGGCTATCCAGGTATATTTTTATTCAAAGGCCCAGCCGGGCGACGGTCGGGGGCAAGTCAGGTATATTTTCATTCAGTGTCATAACCGATAATAATCAGTAAGTACACAAAATATTATGCAAACAGTGCCCACAACAAAAAAATGAACCGTCAATGATTTAATTACGCTGCTATCTTACTAAATTGACAATAGTTTATAAAATGTTATGAGTTAATTAATTATTTTTAGGATTATCTTACAAATCACTTGGCATTAATTTGAAAAGGAAGATTTTCAAAATTTAGAGTAAATGCAAATAAGTATAGGAAAGAATCTTTGGGTATAGACATATCACTTTTTGGTTTAATACAGCAGTTTGAAATACTGAATAAAAATAAATAAATGAAATACAATTTTCTCGCCAAGAAAAAACTGCTGTGTTTATATACATAACCTTAAGGGGGGGGGGGGGGGGGTAAAGTCTGGAGGGTAAAAAAATCGAATTTTTTTTCTCCTAATTTTCTTGTAGTATAGCATTTCAAAAATATTCTCTCCAAATTTTAAGTCGATCGGAGCTAAACGTGCCAAGTTACAGAGCTGTAAGTCTCCGCCCTCGAGCGGAGCACAGTAGACGCAGACAGTGGTCAAAGTTAATGACGGTGGTCAAAGCTCGGGTCAAAGGCTATTTTCTGTCTCTCCTTCGTGTTTTTCTTTAGTCCCTTTTCGTACTCTACATTATGTAGCTGGAATCGATGATTCAGTGTGAGTTAAAAAAAAACCGAAAAACCAAATTTGGTATACGCTTTTCACAGATATATCGCAAGAACACAGCGGTCTTGTTGATCGATTTTTTTTTGCGATTTTACAGAAAAAAAATAACGGATTTTTTAGGCAAAAAATCGAATTTCTCAGTTTTTTGACAAAAAAAAAAAAAAAAAAAATGTAAACAGACCGTTGTGTTATAGGCATTCATTTAATTTATCGAAATATTTTTTTTATTTCGATTTCCGATGATCCGTTGAGGAGTTATCCTGTGCACCGCAAAGCATCTTTTTCCAAAGGCGTCACGGAAAATCTCTTAGCAAGGGCTCAATTTTTTATATTTTTTTACCAAAATTTCATGAAATATTCTCTAAATGTAACTTAAATATGTACAAAAGTCTTTCAATGAATAACTTTCACAGTTGCTTCAGACAAAATTGCTGAAAAAAGGTTTTTTTCACCCTCTAGACTTTACCCCCCCCCCCGGTGGGGGG
>CAKNYM010048728.1:72287-86620 GCA_932195095.1 Andricus curvator
TTAAGTTTGGCATATTCAAAGTTTAGGAAAATAAAATTTGGTACACCCAATGTTCAAGAAAATAAATTTTAGCATGTTCAAAGCTCAGGAAAATGAAGTATGGAATACTTAAACCAATACAGTTTAGGAAAATTAAGTTTAGAATACCTAATGTAATGTTCAAGAAAAATGAATTTTGGACTGCTTTAAGTTCAATAAAATGAAGTTTAGAATACTGAAAATCCAGGAAAATGTATTTTGGAATAAATAAACTTTTAGAGTTCAGGAAAATAAACTTTCGAATACTTTAAATTCAGACAAATTAATTAAAGTCTACATTAAGTTTAATAAAATGAAGTTTGGATTACCGAAAATTCATGAAAATGAAGTTTGGAATAATTAAAGTTCGAAAAAATGATGTTTCATAATATGAAAACTCTTAAAGTTCAAGAAAGTGAAGTTTAGAATACTTAAAGTTCAGGAAAATAAAGTTTAATAATACTAAAACTCTTCAAGTTCAAAAAAATTAAAGTTTAGAATACCCAATGTTCAACGAAAATGAATTTCAGACTGCTTTAAGTTCAGTTTTTTCCTCTAGTTATATACTTGTCTCTAATGAGCCGATTAAAACGTTGTTTGGAAACATATTTTGAGGTCTTTCTATGCAATTCTTTTTCATATATTGAGCTTTTCGAATATGTTTTTTCAAAATAACTGATTTTTGTTTGCATAATGTTTCTGAGTCTTTTTATTCAAGAATAGAATTTTTGCACAGATTGACTTGACGATATTGTGCTTCTAATTTTCTTCTTAAAAAAGTAAAATTATGTTTAGAATACTGCAAATTCAGAAAAATGAAGTTTGAAATATATAAACTCTTAAAGTGCAGGAAAATAAACTTTGGAATACTTCAGTTTCAGAAAAATTAAGTTACGACTACATTCAGTTCAATAAAAAGGAGTTTAGATTACCGAAAATTCACGAAAATAAAGTTTGGAATAATTAAAGTACAAAAAAATGATGTTTAATAATACTTAAACTCTTGAAGTTCAAATACTTGAAGTTTGGAATACTCTAAGTTGGAATATTTGAAGTTCTGGTGAATAAAGTCTGGAATGCTTAAAGTTTAAGAAAATAAAGTTTAGAATGCCTAAAGTTCAGGAAAATAAAGTTTAGAATTCCTAAAGTTTAAGAAAATGAAGTTAAGAATACTTAAAGTTTAGGAAAATGAAGTTTAGAATACCCTAATTTTAGAAAAATGAAGTTTAGAATACTTAAAGTTCAGAAAAATTAAATTAAAATACTTTAAGTTTAGTCAAATGAACTTTAGAATACTAAAAACTCAGGAAAATAATGTTTGAAGTTTTTAAGCTCTTAAAGTTCAGGAAAATGATATTTGGAATACTTAAAATTCAACAAAATGAAGTTTAGGAAAAAGAAGTTTTGACTACTTAAACTCTTAAATTTCAGGGAAATAAAGTTTTTAATACTTAAAGTTTATGAAAATGAAGTTTAAAATACTTAAAGTTCATAAAAATGAAGTTTAATAATACTAAAACTCTTAAAGTTTAGAAAATTAAAGTTTGAAATACTTAGTAGAACATTAAGTCTGGAATATACTTAAGGTTCAGAAAAATGAAGTTTGGAATAGTTTACATCTTAAAGTTCAGGAAAATGAAATTAAGAATACCTAAAGTTTAGGAAAATGAACTTTAAAATACTTCAAGCAAAGGAAAATAAAGCTTTGAATACTTAAACTCTTAAATTTCAGGGCAATGAAGTTTTTAATGCTTAACGTTCAAGAAAATAAATTTTAGAATACTTAAAGTTCAGGAGAATGAATTTTAATAATACTAAAACTCTTAAAGTTTAGAAAATGGAAGTTTGGAATACTCAGAGGAAAATTAAGTTTGGAATATTTCAAGTTCAGCAAAATAAAATTTGGTATACTCAATTTTCAAGAAAATGAAGTTCTGAATACTCGAAGTTCAGCAAAATAAAGTTTAGAATACTTCAAGTTCAGCAAAATGAAGTTTAGAATACTTCAAGTTCAGGAAACGAAATTTAGACTACTTCGGATTCAGTGAAATGAAGTTTCGAATACTTAAAGTTCAGAAGAATGAAGTTTCAAATATTTCGAATTCAGGGAAATTCATATACAGGAGAATTAAAATTTGGAAGCTTTCAAGTTTAAAAATTAGTTTCAAACTTAGATGCTATCTCGGTCAGGAAATTACAGCTTACATTTTACAAGCATTCAAATTTAAAATGATGAAATTAAGTTGTATTGCCCTTTTTTGGAGATTTGGAATGCAGATATGGAGGATATTTAAATTAAATGGTTTTCGTCCTTCCTGCCGATTTTTTAGTGTCGCAACCGAGCAAAGGATCAAAGGTGCGGTTTCTAGGTTTCTACTGGAGTTACGACACGTGACATCTGGAAGTCAAAGCCATTGCCCGGCCCCCGAAGCCAGTTGGGTGTTGGTCATGTTGGCCATCCCGAAAAAGTAAAGAGGATAGAAGCAGAAAAGTGAAAACCCACGGGATATCCTACGGACCTACGACCTACAGGCCTATGGACCATTGGACCTAAAATGATCACAGATGCTGAGGAAGTTAGAAGCGGTTAGAAGTGAATTATTGCTTTTAGAAAAATGCAGCCCATTTGGCCCAATCCGGGCTCAAATGCTATTCTTCCCACGATCTGTGCCGTTATATTAATCCAGGTTCGACGACTAATGCGGTTTCAATGAGAACTATCATATTACTCAATTTATTCTATTCTTCTATGATAATCAGTTATGAAATTGTGAAAGAAAAATTTTTGGTCTTTTGCAAATAGTTTGTTTGAGCTTTAATTTTTTTGTGATGGAATTTTCTAAAAAAAATAAAAGCAAACGAAAATTTAACTTCTTCCTTTGATAGGAAAATGTTGTAGTCCATAAATATAATATTATAATAATTATTATTATTAATATCCATAATGTTCAAAAATATAATTTCCACAAAATATCGAAGAATTTGAAACGAATTCAAATCATTTCAAGGCATTTAAAAAAATTTCAAAATTTTTTAAGGAATTTCAAAAAATTTCAAGAATTTCAAAAATATTTCAAACGATTTTAAAGAATATAAAAGATTTCACGAGATATCAAGTATTTTTAAGTATTTAAGAAGATTTCATAAGATTTTTAAGGATTACACTGAATTTCATATTATTTTCAGAGAATTCAATAGAATTCAAAAGATTTCCAAAAATTTCAAGGAATTTCAAGCATTTTAAGGATTATACAGGATTTCATATACGAGTTTAAGAGAATTCAAAAGGTTTCAAGCGATTTTCAAAGATTTCAAGATCTAAATTTTTTTGAAGGGATCACACAGTTTTTCCAAATGCGTTTTGAAAGAATAAAACGAGATCTCAAACTATTTTTGAAGGATTCAAAAGATCTTGAGGCATTTCACAAGATTTTAAAGCGATTCAACAAAATTTAAAGTATTTCTGGGGAATTAAAAATATTATTAAATCCATTTAATACCTTTACATTCATTAGGAATCCATCGAAATAATGTGAAATTCCTGTAAATTTACAAAAACTGCAGAAATCCTGTAAATTCCTGGAAACCCTATGAATGCCTTGAAATTATTAAAGACTTTTAAAATCGAGGGCGGGTCTTGGGGGGGGGGATATTTGAACCAAGGAAAGATTTTAATTTTTAATTAGAAACAGATGAATTGATAAAAATAAATAAATTTCAACAAAGTACTTGAATACTCAATAAAGAAAGATTTTTCAGTCAATAAAGAAAAAAGATTTCATCCAAAATGTAGAATTTTCAAGTCAAAAAGATAAATTTCAACCAAAAAAATCAATTTTCAAACAGGAAGATTATTTTCTACTAAAAAAAACGAACTCTCATAAAATACATAAATTTTTAACCAAATAGTTGCATTTTTAACCAAAAAGATTTTTTTTACCGAAAAACGAGAATTTTCAACAAATTACATGAATTTTCCACAGAATAGTTGACTTTTTAAGCTAAAAAGATAAACTTTAACCAAAAAAAGAAACAGTTGCGTTTTCCTTAAAAAAATTAATTTTCAATATAAAAAAAACGAATCATATACAAAATAGTTGACAAAATACATACATCTCTAACCAAATAGTTGCATTTTTAACCAAGAACATTTTTATTCACAAAAAAGACGAATTTTTAACAAAATAATTAAGTTTTTAACCAAGAAGATTAATTTTATACTATAAAGACGAATTCTTAATTCTCTTTTTAACCAAATAGTTGCATTTTCGAGGATAAAATTTTTTGGACAAAAAAAAAATGAATTTTTAACAAAATACATAAATTTCTAACCAGTTAGATGAATTTTCAACTAAGAAGATTAATTTTCTAGAATTTTCAACAAATTATATAAATTTTCAACAGAGTAGTTGTTTTTTTAAACAAAAAAGATAAACTTTTAACCAAAAATGGAACCGTTCAATTTCCATTGAAAAAAATAAATTTTTTATATAAAAAAACGAATAATCTACAAAATATTTGAATTTTCTAGCAAACTATTGAATTTTCAAGACAAAAAGACTAATTTTCTATTAAAAACTGTTGAATTTTCAATAAAATAACTATTACATTTTCAACCAAAAAGATAAATTTTCAACCAAGAAGATTAATTTTCAACTAAACAGTACGAATTCTCAACAAATTACACACATTTTCAATCAAAAAGTTGAATCTTCAACCAAGAAGATTATTTTTCTACCAAAAAAAACGAATTTTCAACAAAATCCAGAAATTTTGAACTAAATAGTTGAATTTCTAAACTAAAAAAAATATTTTTTTTTAATATCTCATGAAATCTTTGAAATCTCAAGAAATTTCTGAAAACGATACAAATCGGTGAGGAAGGTTATTTTTTAGAATGTAAAATTCCCTTTTTTTTCTATTTAAATAACAGGTTCGTTCCGCAACACTGCTTCGACCCAGGTCGCTAATCAATCTCTCTAGTAATCACCCCAGGCGAAGAGCTTCACAAAGTCACCATGTCACATAAAATATTTCAAAATCATGTAAAACGCCTTTAAATCCTCTAAAACGCCGTGAAACCCTTAAAACCCTGAAATAACATGATATACCGGAAAAACATTTGAAATTCCTTGAAGTACTAGGAAATCCTTTGAAAACTCCTCGAAATCCCTTAAAATTGGTTGAAATCCAATGGGATCTTTTGAAATTCAGTCAAATCTCGTAAATTATCCTTGGGATCGTTTAAGTCTCCTTACATTACATATTTGAATGTAAAAGCACTAAAATTCAAATTTGAAAATGATTAAACAATACCCCATTTGTGTTCTCATTCATCATTTGATCTTTTTTCAGAATACCTGGGTCCGGCAATCGATCAAACCCATTTCAAATTTCACATGGCCGTATTCATTACTTAGGAGCCGCGTGACTTCTTTGGGTCTTTTAATCTCGCAGATGGAGTTGTAGCCACGCGTTTCCTGATCCAGGATCAGGAGGAAATAATCCTCGATCCGGTCTGGTCCAGGCCTATCGCGTGTGAAATTTGAACGGCGAGAAAGAAGTTTTCTGTTCCTACACGTGCCACGAACACACATTAGTTTCCCAAATAATATGAACTATACCAAATTCAACCAGCTGAGCAGCTGTTTCGAAAACCGAAGCTGGCGGCTCGATTTTACACGGACAATTTTCCCTTTTCCGCACCCCTCGAATTCTTGGGATATCGAGTATCGACCACTTTGGAAGGATGATTTTAATTGCTTTGCCTTCACCTTCCTTGTTTCGTGGTTGTTTAGATTGCCAGATGCTCTTTCAAATTAGATTGGTTTATTTTCCTTTCATTTCTTATTACTTATTAGAGAGTGTGAAATTGGGAATTATAATAAGGATCGTTTAAGGGAGTATATAAAATAAAGGTAAATAAGCCAGGAGTTATTTTTGAAGGATGCTATTGTATTGCTTACAAATTGGAAGGCTTTTCAATTGTTGGACATTCACATTTTCTTTCGCGGTTGATTTTAATTTATTTTTTTTGATTTATACAACTCTAGAAAATGTAAATAAGTAGCAAAAATGGCCAAAAATAGCAAAAAATAGTAACAAAAAAAAATAAAAAATTTGAATTGAATAAGATTTTATCCCAGCACGAATTAGAAGCAATATTGAAAAAATTAATAAGTTAATGTGGGATTTTAGATATTAGTGATAATAAAATGTTCTTAAAAGACATTATGGGATTCTGAGTCTTACTGATGTCTTCCCTAGCAGTGCTGGGCGAGTTATTTTTTTTTGAGTGACTAGTTACAGTTACGTTACTTGCAACTGTAACTAGTTACAGTTACTAGATAAAGTAATTTCAAGTTACCTAAAGAGTTACTTTTTTCACTTCCTTAATTTTATAATTTAAAAATCAAAATAACTAAGATGAAAATTCATAAAAACTTAATTAAAAAAGAATTAGGCATTCGTTAAAGTAAATAAAAAATACACAATATACATTACTCTTGCCTATTTCAAGTCGCACTTATTTCAACTCCCCCATGCTTGGCTATTTCAAATTGTGCAGTTCCGTCACCTCCCACCACCGTCCCTGTACGGTCTCGTCCGAGTCAATGGCTGACCAATTAAAAAGAGGCCCGAAGAGCGGGAAGCCCTCGTTAGTTTGAATTGAGTATTTGAGCATGACGTCATGGAAATGCATACGACTTTTTGGAGAAAATATTCTAAACGTAAAAGTAAGTCATAAATGTACGAATAGTAATATTTGTCAAGTGTAGAATCTATTTTCTCAGCCATTTTCCATTTTTGTGTCGATTGACTCATTTCAGTGTCACGAAATAAAATAAAATATCAAAAATTTCAGGTTAGTGTGTCAGATCGATTTGATCAGAATTGGGTACTCTAACTTCAAATTTCGGATAGTTGATTGTATTTTGTGAAACTGAAAGGTCTTCAACCGATAAAAGGATGAAACGGAATTGTGCAAATGCATTATCCACTTGAAAAATATCACTATTCAGACTCAGACCTTTATAACTTACTTTTACGTTTAGAATATTTTCTCCAAAAAGGCGTATGCAGTCGTATGTCAAGAACTAAGAACTAATAACTTGTTATGCTAACCTTCCTGACATTTCCACCTATCGTAGCATGACCGTGACGCCATTCTACAATTCTCACTATTCCGCGAAATATTTGGGTCGTTTTTTGATTCTATTGTATTGATTTTTAGTTGGGAAATTGTACTATTTCCAGGAAATGTTATATTTGTTACGTCACACGTCAATAAAAACACTTGAAAACCACAGACATACATGATGCGAAAATGCGTACACCTGTTTACAGCGCGCGAATCGATACAAGGCCGGGGCAGCCAATGAACGTCGCTTGACAAAAATAACCCGACCACTCGCGGTAGAGGTGAAGCCCCCTCCAGTCTTGAAATTCGAATAAGTTTACATTTCGCGGCCCTTAAAATACGCAAGAGTTCACTGTATTTCGACAAGTCAACAACAATATATATTTAGAATAAAATTCAAATTGAGTAATAGATATGTCACTTGGAATATCCTGCCCATGATATCAAATTCTTAACCGATTTTGTTTTTCCGCATTGTTCGGCAGGATCGCCAGAATTACTTGTTTCGTTGAATTTATTTTCATGAGCCATTAAAAATGATTTTTCATATTGAAAATTTAAAGCTAAAATGACTCACGTATTTGATTCTAGCAATTCTATTCTCCAATTTCACGTTACTATGCATACATTTCAAGTTAAAATATTGAATTTTCAACAAAATAGATCACTTTTTAACAAAATAGTTGAGTTTCCAACAAAAAATATGAATTTTCAACAGAAAAGCTGAATTTCCAAACAAGAAAGATTCCTCAGTCACATTTTTCAACCA
This sequence comes from Andricus curvator, assembly GCA_932195095.1. Classification (NCBI taxonomy): domain Eukaryota; kingdom Metazoa; phylum Arthropoda; class Insecta; order Hymenoptera; family Cynipidae; genus Andricus; species Andricus curvator. Next base: position 80,216 of record CAKNYM010048728.1, read on the forward strand.
AACAGTAGTATTTTTAACCAAAAAAGATTTTTTTTTAATTTATCGGAAGATATTAATTTTCAAAGCAAAAAAAAATTATTTTTTATCAAATAGTTGGTCCTTCTACCTAAATAGTTGAATTTTTAACAAAATACATAAATTTTGAACCAAATGGTTGAAATGTGTACCATTTTCAAACCAAAAAGACGAATTTTCAACAAAATAGCTGGATCATCAACCCAAAGAGATTCATTGTCTACCCATAACTGACCCACAAACATCTCTTAATAGGAAATATGCAAAAAAAAGTAACTTTGGAGTAACTAAAATTAAATTTCCAAATCACTGCCAACAGCCATACTATTATTATTATTATTATTATTATTATACCATTAAGCCATTTCCCTTTCGGGGTAGGCGTGACTTGCTCGGTTGGAGAATAGTAGTGTGTATGTGGGTATATAGGTATAAGGTAGGTAGGAATATAGGTATGAGGTGGATAGGTATATAAGTGTTAGGTATATATATTTTAGATTGATCTGGAATTCTCGTGTTATTTATTTAAATGACACGTTTACTCCGCAACACTGCTCCGACCCAGGTTGCTGATCAATCTCTCTAGCGATCACCCCAAGTGAAGAGCCTCACAGAATTGTTATGTATGGTTCTCCACTTGGGCCCATTAGTATCCAAGATCTTTGTTTCAGGCGTCATTCATTCTACTGTCACTCTGTTTACAAACTATTTGTCGCCACACTTTTCTGTCCTGGCATACTACTCTAGCTTCCTTCACGTCCATGCATTTTTTCATGCAAGCTCTTGTGTTCCTATGGCTTCTTATGTCTCTACGGATTAATGTCTCATTTACAGATTCTAACCATTCTTTTGGCGGTCTACCTCTGGGCATTCTGCCATTTACTTTACCTTTATACACTTGTTTGGTCAGTCGTTCATCTTTCATTCTTTCAAGATGTCCGAACCATCTTAACATGCTGAAAAAACCAGTTCTCGTCAGATCACTGAAGTTAAGCAGCGTTGGTCGCGGTTAGTACTTGGATGGGTGACCATTCGAGAAAATTGAGTGCTGTTGGCACATCGTGCGTGTGGTGAGCCCACACTTGTAGTTATTTACTACAAGAAACTAACCTAGAAACACTACTCGAATCGGGTAGTGTCACGCCTACCCTGAAAGGGAAATGGCTTAATGGTATACTACTACTACTGCAAAAATCGTTACTAAATTAGGTTACAAGTTACTTTCTAAAATAGTAACAAAGTTACCCTATAAGGTACAAGTAACGCAACTTTTCAGTAACTTAGTTACTTGAAACAAGTTACTACCCAACACTGTTCCCTAGTCGACTCTGGTCCATTTGGATTTTTTTGAAGATGTTTGTAATTGATAATTCACCCACCTGTTTAGATTCGAATATTTATACTTTATAGTTAAAAGTCATAACATTTTGATCATCTTTTTCAAATAGGTCTTGAATCTTGAAAATTTGCAATTATTGAAGATCCTTCCACTTTGAATGTTTATAATTTTTAATGAACTGTAGTTTTGAATGCTTTTTTTTTAATAGTTCAAATTTGAAGATTTTCAATTAAAAACTGAAATTTTAAAAGCGTATGAATACAAATTCTTAAATTTGGATGATTTTAACGTTAAAAAGTCAAGTTATTAATTCTAAATCTTCCAAATTCAAGAGAATTCAAATGTAAATTATCCAAATTACAGAATTTTTAATTTTTAAAACTACAATTTTCATAATTTTTCATTGACCCTAAAACCTGAACAATTTTTTATTTGATATTTTTAAAATTGAAAACTCTTCAATTTTAAACATTTACAATTCGAATTTCTACAATTTTAAAGATTTAGAATTAAAAATTCTGGAATTTTGTAAAGATATAATAAAAAATTAATAAATTTTCAAGATTTATATTTTATATGTTAAAAATACTAATGAATGCAAAAATTAAAAAAAACTCCCGGTCTTAGTGTTCTTCACAATCATATAAAAAAAACATATTTTTAAAAATATTCCTAATTTCAAAAGTTATAATTATAAAAAAATTGTAAATAATAAAGCTGAAAAATCCTAAATTGTATGGTATCATCACAGAAATGAATTTCATGGAAAACAAGCATTCAAAATAATTAAATATGCAAAAATAAATAAATAAATTACCAAGCAAAAATTTTCGGAATTGAAAAAATGTAACCACACCGGGGACGTTTTCTCCTTCTGTCTTTTCTATAGCTTCTTCATAAACGTCCCCGGTGTGGCTACATTTCTTCAATTCGGAAAAGTTTTGCTTGGTAATTTATTTATTTATTTTTGCATAGTTAATTATTTTAAATGTTTATTTTTCATCAAATTCGCTTCTGTAATGATACCTTCAAAATTTGGGGGTTTTCAGCTTTATTATTTACAATTTTCGTTATAATTATAACTTTCTTAATTAGGAGTATTTTTAAAAATATCTTTTTATTTATATGATTTCGAAGAACACTAAGACCGGGAGTTTTTACAAACAATTTTTATTATTTTTTCTTATAAATTATTTATATTCTTTTTGTATAATTTTTTAATTATTTCCAATTTGCCATTTGTTAGAATTTCAAAATAATATATTAAAATATACAGCCAAAAAGTTGGCCACTTTAAGTTCCAGTAATTTTCCACTTTTTCTTTGAATAATACATTTTTTCTAAAATGATCTCAGTAAAGTACTTATATCAAAACAGAATTTAACATTGCAGACGACATCGTTTAGAAATTACAAATAAAAAAGTACGAAAAATGTATTGTCACGCACATGACCCAGCATAAAATTTAAATGGAAAAATTGCTGAATAATGTCAATATTTTTTAAATTGTTGAAATTCAAGTATCTTACTCATACTGAGCTGGAAAAAAATCAAGAGTTCTATATTTTAGAATTGAGGATTTAAAAAATCACTTTAAAATCTTTTTCTACAATTCGCGAAAAAGTGCCAGTTTTTCCACCTGTTTTTGGTGTAAAAAGTGATCGATTTTTGGTCGATGACGTGGCGCATGCGCAGTGCCGACCTTTCCGGGCAACAGTGACAAAAGTGGACAGATGCAGTGGAAAAAGTAAATGGACAGTGATAAAAGTGAGGCACAGTGACAAAAGTAAATGTTATTTCGGGTGGGTTCGTGCTGCCTCGGGTGTACTCGTGCATCGTGCGCAGCCAACTTCATTCTATTTTCCGACTGTCGTCCCTAACCTAAAATCAATTTCCTGAAAAGTCTCGGGTTGTGTATTTTGTATGTACTTTTGTCACTTGGCAAAAGCAAAAAAACACCGTCAGTTTCTCCGAAAATACTGTGCTTGGTGTTTTTTCACGAAAAATCGGAAATTTTGAAGCCCTCAACTTTATGGGCCAACTATTCAATTGTGAGAACCAGCTTATTATTACTGCCATATTATTGCCATGGTTTTGATAATTGCCATTGTCATTGTTGCGTCAATCGACAAAAAATCGCCTTCTTTTTACACAAAAAACAGGTAAACAAAAACTAGCACTTTTGCACAAATTATAGAAAAAGTATCGTGTCCCACACATTGAAAAAGCGACGATTTAAAACTCGTGTGATAGCCACCCTCGCTCCGCTCGGGTAGCTAACTTCACACTCGTTTTAAATCTCTCGCTTTTTCAACTTGTAGCACAATATACTATTTTCTTCAAATTTTTTGTCTCATATGGTTATACACTGGGACCCCGCTTTACCAGACGTTTCGGGGGTACCGTCAATAGCCTTCACGGTAAATCGGGGTTCCCCGAACTCAGTTGACCTTGCCAACGCCTCTCCCTCTATCGCCCTTTTGGACCACCTTATCCGGTATATCAGGTTCCGGTAAAGCGAGGTCCCAGTGTATTTACGATTTAAATTAATATTAATCTCATTTGTGCACTTTATCAATTTAAAAACATCCAGTTCTGCTATCCAACGAAAAAACTTACTAGGTATTTCGTTGGATAGCAGATTTAATTGTAGAAACGTGTACTATAATTTTACTTTTTAAAAAGTCAAAATTTTATATCTGCTATATAATAGTAGATACACGAACGTGAAAAATGGTTTCCTCCAAATAAGAGTTTCAAATGATAAAAATTGATTTAATATTATATCTTATATGAAGCCTTTTTCGCATAAGTAATATTAATAGCGCTGAACTGCTAGAAAGAAAGAAAGATTATATAAAAATTAAACATTTTGGTTGACTGTTTCAAAATAAAATTTTAAGTCAATTTCCTCATTTTCCTTACTGTTGTAGTTAATAGAAAACAAAATGATATAGCATTTTTTCAAAAATATAATTAAGGAATAATGAAGTATCTAGCTTTATTATTTTAAGAATCAACAACACGTATAGAAAAATAAAATAAAAAAGTAGAACACGATAGAATTCAATACCGTTTTTATTGTGAAACATGTTTCAATAAAGTTTCTGTTAGTGCATGCGCATTAAATGGATTATTTTGAACATCAAGAAAGATGAATTTTTAATAATATAGTTGAAAGCTCTACCAAAAAGTTGACCTTTCAACAGAGAAGAATAATTTTCTACCAAAAAAAACAAAAAAACTTTTTAACAAAATATATGAATTTTCCACCAAATTGTTGAATTTTAAACAAACATGACTAATTTTCTACCCAAAAAGACAAATTTTCAACTAAATACATGAACTTTCTACCAAATAGTTGAATTTTCAACTTATCCCATATACAGGATAAAGTTTTAACTAAACATGGAATAGAAAAACTTTCAGATGAAAAAAAAGTTTTTTAAAAAACTTGTTAAAACTTTCAACCAAAAAAATGAATTTTCAACCTATGCAACATACAGGATGAAGTTTCAACCAAAAATGGAATAGTTAAATTTTCAGATGGAAAAAAAATGTTAACAAAAAAAATAAACTTTCAACAAGTTTGTCACATTTTGAACCAAACTGTGAATTAAAAAAAAAATGTATTTAATTTTAAAGACAAAAAGATGAATTATCTACAAGAAAGTTGAATTTGAACCCAAAATTATGATTTTTCAATCAAAAAGTTTAATTTTCAACCAAATAGTTTAATTTTCAACAAACAAGAATAACTTTCATCCAAAAAAGACATCTTTTCAATAAAATATATAAATTTTCTAGCAATTAATTGAATTTTCAATTAAAATTGTGAATTTTAAACAAACAAGATTAATTTTCTACCCAAAAAGACAACTTTTTTCAACTATATACATTAATTTTCTACCAAATAATTGATTTTTTAAAATAAAAACTCTGATAAAAAAATAACTTTGAACAAAAAAAAACGATCTTTCAACCAGAAAGATGAATTTTCGGCCAAAGAAAATTAATATTCTATCAAAAAAGACGAATTTCCAACTTATCCAATATACAGGATAAAATTTTAACCGCAGACATGGAATACTTAAATTTTCTGTTAAAAAAATAATTTTCAACGGAAAAAAATAAATTTTCAAAAAATGTGTTAAATTTTCAATAAAAAAGATGAATTTTCGACCAAAAAGATTGATTTTCTACCAAAAAAGACGACTTTTGAACAAAATACATGCATTTTCAACAAAATTATTGAATTTTAAAGCCAAAAAGACGAAATATCTACAAAAAAGTTGAATTTTCAACCAAATAGTTTAATTTGCTATTAAATAGTTGAATTTTCAAGCCAAAACTATGTATTTTCCAGATCAATAGAATTATTAACACAAAATTTCATTTAAAAGCAAATAGTGTAATTTTAAACTATAATTATGAATCCTTAAAAGAAAAATTAATTTTTTTACAAACTAGTTCAACTTCAAGTCAAATAATCGTCTTTTCAACCCAAAAAAATGAATTCTCAACGAAGCATGTAACAGTTGATATTTCAACCAAACAATTGCATTTTTAACCAAAAAGTATAAATTTTCAACCAAGTAGATTAAATTTCTACAAAGAAAGACGAATTTTTTAACAATATGGTTGCATTTTCAATGAAATAGTTAAATTTTCAACCAAATAATAAAAACTTTTAACCAAACGAGATGAATTCCGAATCAAAAATATAATAGTAGCCTTTTGAATAAAAAAATGAAGTTTTACCCAAAACTATATTTGTATTTTATTATTGGGTTTAAGTTCTTAATGTTATCTAAGTTCGTAACGTTATTTCCACTTATAACCCGCCGTCATTATCAATGCATAAAGGTGACGCAAATAAGTGATATTAAGCGTGGGTTAGCTTTCGCAGATGACAAGATTGTTATGGCAGAATCAGTCGAGGACTTGCAAAGAATGTTGAATAAACTTCATACAAGCATGAAGGACATGGGACTCAAAATTAACGTAAATAAAACAAAAATCATGGTGTTTGAGGGAAAGAGTGAGAAAAC
>CAKNYM010048728.1:87020-107583 GCA_932195095.1 Andricus curvator
ACCTTAGTTTTCACCCCCCCCCCCCAAACTGATAACGTACTTTATGGAAAGCACCGCTATATACCACTTTTTTTTAAAACTATACCACTGAGTGAAATACATTAAGTGTGTAAATAATTCTAATTTTTCATGTTGAAGCGAAAAATTGTGAAATTTTGGTGGAAGTGACGTAGTATAATTATAAGTTTCACAACATTACCTTCCCAGTGGGCACGAAATTTAAGAACGTAATTGGAACGTCCTAAAAACGTATCTTGTACGTACAAGTCAAAAGACGTTATTTGAAATTTTTAAAAACTGTCCTAAGTCAGACCAAATAATGTTCTGAAAACTTTTCATGTTCCAAATACGTCTTTAAAACGTATCTGGAACATTATATGTTTAAGGAACGTTATTTAGACTGACTTAGGACGTTTTTGAGCCGTTCTAATGATGTTCTTTAACGTTTGTGCCCACTGGGTTCTTATTATTTCAATAAAGTTAAAAATGCCACACAGTAAGAATGTACAAATTTCTGGAAGTCGTAATAAGGGAAACGAAAATGCACAATTTGTTATGACTCAATAGCATATTTATTTAAAACCTTGTTCAACAATTAAAACCGTTTTAAAATACAAATGTTTTAGTTAGAATTTCATAAAATACGAATATTGTTTTCTACTAAAAGTATAATAATTTGTGGTATAGTTTTCAGTAATGAGGACCACTAGCACCAGCACCCGAATGGAAACTGTCTGCTGTAGAATGTTGAGCTTGAAGATCATTTGATGAAATAGAAGACGTGGGCGAGGGATACCGGGAATTAGCGGAATTTTGTTTTCCATCAGGTTCAGAGGAGTCATCGTATTTTTTAGCCTTACGCTTAGATTTAGTTAGAATGTTAGGTGAAGATCTTGGTGGTGATCTTGCAGGTGTGCCAATGCTAAGATGTCCGTGTGCTAGTGGGTTTTGATAGGAAGATCCATAAAAATTAACACTTTTCCTTGAGTCTAGACGGTCAAATCTTCTTTCTGCCAATGGCGGAGGTTCATCAGCAAGGATCTCTAATGACGAAGATTGTTGACTTCCAACTCGGTTTCTAACATTGTTTGAAGATGCTGTTTGGATAGGTCCAGCTGGTGAAGATCCAGATGTACTTATCTCTGATGGTAGAAATCCAGGTGTTCTTGACTGTGAACTCAATTCTGTAAAAATAAAATAGATTTATGAATTTTTAAGTTTGAGTAGAAACGAAGGATGAATAATTTTTATATAACTTATTCTTACCAATTAAATTGAAGAAAACCGTAAAGGCAAGGAGGAGAGCCTTCAATATCAACTTCATTTTAGCTCGAGAGAGAAATTAATTTTCTTTGAATATTTCTGAAGAACTAGATGAATTCTTTTAGAAAACATTCACTTATATAGAGGTTTTTTTATGGCTTACATCCTAGTATTCTATTTAATATATGACACTTACCTTGATAAAAGTGTGAATATGGTTTCGTTAATTGTCGCAACAGTTTTCTAAACAGGTGAACATGACAAGGAAATCGTTAAAAAATTGTTATGATAACGCGGTCTACATTTCTCAAAGTCATTATCAATGTATGAAGGCGACGCAAATAAGTGATATTAAGATTCTTACACGATTGTGAAATGTTTGTTTCAAGATTTACAATTCAGAATTATACAATTTTTAAGAGGTATCAATCAAAAATGCTTGAATTAAAAAAAATTATAATTGAAAATTATTCAATTTCAAAGATTTGCAATTTAAACTTCTTCAATTTCTAAGATTTATAATTAAAGATTCATTCATTTTAGGAATGTGTAAATACAAGTTTCAAACTTGGATGATTTTAATGTTTTGGGAAATCAAAAGTCAAAATTTAGATTCTAAATCTTCCAAATTGAAAATATTTTGAATGTGAAGCATCAAAATTGTAGAATTTCTAATTGTAAAACTTAAAACTTGCAAAAATTTTAATTATAAATTGTCAAAATTAAAAACACTTCATTTACAGATTTACAATTTGAAATTATACAATTTTGAACAGTTACAAAAACAAAAATTATACAATTTCGAAGATGTATAACTGAGCATTTTTATTATTTTTAAATTCTCATGATTTTGATGATTTCGATAATCAAAAGTGCAGAATTTTAATTGTAAAAATCAAAAACGTGTATAATTTACATTTGTAAATTATCAAAATTGGAAACTTGAAGAATTATAATTGAAAATTGCTGAATTTTCAACATATTAGAAACGAGATTAGAATTGCAAATATTTCAATTTTCAAGATTTACGTATTGAAGGTAAGTAAGTAAGTAAGTAAGTATACCATTAAGCCATTTCCCTTTCAGGGTACGAGTGACACTACCCGATTCGGGTAGTGTTTCTAGGTGGATAGTTTCTTGTAGTAAATAACTACTACAAGTGTGGGCTCACCACACCCACGGTGGGCGAACAGCACGCAGTATTCTCGAATGGTCACCCATCCAAGTACTAACCGCGCCAACGCTGCTTAACTTCAGTGATCTGACGAGAACTGGTTTTTTCAGCGTGGTATGGCCGTTGGTCATGTAATTTTGAAAAATTCTTTAACTGTTCAATTTTGATGATTCTCAATTGAAAATTATTGAATTTTAACGATTCGCAATTTAAAATTCTTAAATTTTGAATATTTGAAATTGAAGACTTCATTATTTAATGTGCATAGTAGAAATTCATGCAATTTCAAAACAAATATCAAAAATTAGTACTTTCCAGCAAAAATCATTATAATTTGCACAAAATTTAGAATCTTTGAACAATTTTGGATTATGTTGGCGTTTTTCGGCCGAGTTCATTATTTTAGTTTGAAGAAAATATATTTAAAAGAAGATTCACACCTTTTAACAATGTAGTTTTTGTTTATAATATTGGATGGTAATTTTGGCTTTAGGGTCAGAATAAATAATTCAATTAATTTTTAATTGCACCAAACGTTTCGGCGCACAATGGTGGCCCTCATCAGTGGTTAATTTTTATTCTGGAAAAGATAATTACAAAAATTCTTATAAGGGACGTAGTGTAAAAATGTAGTTTAAATAAGAAAATTAATTCTAATTTGGTTTCGTACACGTACAGTCTTGAATGTCTTTGGTAATGTTTGCATAAATTTAAAATGTGTGTTGCCCTTACAATAATTGGATGAATTACTAAAATTTTTAATATAATCTAAAGAAGTGTGTTGTCCTTCCAATAATTGGACAAATTAATAAAATAAAATTTGTAATATAATATAAGGGTCTAGTGTTAGAACTGTACCAAAGTTACCAAAGCTTATTATCACTTAAGACTACACTAGACCCTTATATTTTATTACAAATTTTATTTTATTAATTTGTCCAATTATTGTAAGGACAACACGCATTTTAAATTTATGCAAACATTACCAAAGACATTCAAGACTGTACGAAACCAAATTTGAAATAATTTTCTTATTTAAACTACATTTTTACACTACGTCCCTTATAAGAATTTTTGTAATTGTCTTTTCCAGAATAAAAATTAACCACTGATGAGGGCCACCATTGTGCGCCGAAACGTTTGGTTCAATAAAAAATTAATTGAATTATTTATTCTGACCCTAAAGCCAAAATTACCATCCAATATTATAAACAATTATTTTCATCGAGGGTCAATATAATCTCCCCACTGAGTATAATGTAGTTTTTTATTAATAATTTTATTAATTTTTCGTCGATAATTAAAACAAAAATTATTATAAATTGACCAAGATTTGAAATTTTTGAACAGTTTCAGGTTACATGACCGTTTTTCATAGGATAACAGTTATTTTAAGCAAAATAATTAAATTTTAGAGGTTTATAATTTATTTACAATTCTGGACTATTTTAACGTTTTCCACTGAAAATTGGTATTTTAAAACAAAAAATATTACAATTTGAACAAGAATGAGAATCTTCCGAAAATTCTGGATTATGCTAGTGTTTTTCGTCGGAAATTGGTATTTTTAATTTTAAAAAAACTTAGATTTCAAAGATTCACAAATTTTAACAATTTTAGGTTATGTTAGCGTTTTACACCAGAAATTTGTATTTTACGTATTTTAAAACCAAAATTATTATGATTTGAACAAGATTTAAAATCTTTTAACAATTTTAGATTATGTTAATGTTTATCGTATGAAATTGGTATTTTTATTAAAAAAGAAAAGATTTCAACAAATAATAATCGCTGGGGGATTTTATTGACCCTCAAAAATTAAATTGTGTAGAAATTGTTGATGTAAGAATGTAAGTTGTTGGCTTTAGGGTCAGGTGAATTTAAACGAATTAAGTTGTTTCAAACGTTTCGGCACACAATGGTGGTCCTCATCAGTGAGTTTTATTAAATCTGTGAAAAGTATATAATATCTTGTAGGTACGCAGTTTTACAATTAGAAGTGTGTTATTCATTGGTTAATATCTCAGTTGTGAAATTATAAAAATTATTTAATTTAAAAAATTTGATTTGGTTTAATTCTATTAATAACTATTGGTAAATATTTCAGTATTATTAAAATAAAAATTTTGTCATCATTTTTTCGTCAATAAGAAAAAGATAATTTGCTTAAAGAATATTTGAATATTAAGTAATAATCTACAAGGTTTTTATATTTTTTCACAATTTTGTATTGATGCTACAGTGAAATTTACAAGTGAACAAAATTTTACTTTCACAGACATAATTCCTCATGACAACAGAAGAATTAATTACTTAACATTATTTCTCTCGTATAAAAAAAATGATGTGGAAAGTTATTTTTCACAGAAACATATTGTTTGAAAAATAACAAAAAATAGATATGAAATTTAAAATAAAAAAAAAATAAAATAAAAAAATAAATAAATAAAATAAAAATTTTTAATTCAATATACACCACGGGAAAAAATGTTAAAAAAAAGTATTTTTTCGATTGCAATATCTTCTGACAACTTTTGAAAAATTCGTTTTACAGATTTGGGAAAAATATTGTTCTACCACATTGTCATTGTTTTTTCATCAATTGTACTTCGTTAAAATAAACCCATGTTTTAATAATACTGTAAGATTTATCAACAACTACATTGTAATTGTTGAAATAATTCTACTGTCACAAAAATAATTTTGAATGGTGACATAAAACAAAGTACATTAATTCATATATAATAAAAGAGAAATTCTAAAAAATGTATTCAAAATTAAAATTGAAAAATTTCACGAAACATACAAAAATTTTCAAATTAAAATTTGTATGCAAGAAATTAAAAGGGGAAAAAATGTTTGAATGAATCATTGTTGAAATGCAATGTTGTTTGAAAAATGTTATTCTTTCTACTGTGTTTAAAAAAATTTTGCATCAATTTTTCGTCGTTAAGAAAATGAAAATTTGTTTAAAGAATATTTGAATAATTATTCAACTACAAAGTTTTTTACAATTTCGTATTCATATCTACTAATGTGACATTTACAAGGGAACAAAATTTTACTTTATCAGACATAATTCCTCATGATAACATATGAATTATTTAATCAACATTATTTCTTTCTTACACAAAAAATTGTGTTGAAGGCTATTTTGCATACAAGCAGATAGAAATAAAAGCAAATTAAATTTTTTTTTTAATTTTGTAATTAAATATACGCCACTGGCAAAAAATGTTTTAACAGTATTTTTCGATTGCAATGTTTTCTGACAACTTTCGGAACAAATTTTGTTGTTAAGATTTATGGGGGGAAAAAAATTGTTTCTACTACATTCGACTACATTGTCATTGTTTTTTCATCAATTGTACTTCGTTAAAATAAAACCATATTTTAATAATACTGCAATATTTACCAATAGTTATTAATAGAATTAAACAAAATCAAATTTTTTAAATTAAATATTTTTTATGATTTCAAAACTGAGATATTAACCAATGAATAACACTTCTAATTGTGAAACTGCGTACCTACAATATATTATGTACTTTTCACAGATTTAATAAAACTCACTGATGAGGGCCACCATTGTGTGCCGAAATGTTTGAAACAACTTAATTCGTTTCAATTCACCTGACCCTAAAGCCAACAACTTACATCAACAATTTCTACACAGTTTCAACCAATATTCACAACTTGAGAAATTTATATTATGTTAGTATTTTACCAAAAATTGGTGTTTCAAAACAAAAACCATTATGGTTCGAACAAGATTTGCAATTTTTGAATAGTTGCAGGATATATTAATGTTTTTCACAGTGTTCTTAGTCGGAAATTATTGGTATTTTTAATAAAACATAACTAGATTTGCAAGAATTAGTTAGTGTTTTCCATCAGAAATCAAAAATTTGTATTTTAAAAAATCCTAGATTTCAAATAAGGGGCCGTACTTAAATTACGTAACGGATTATAGGCCCTCTCCAAGACCCGCCTAATCCCTGACCATTAACATTCAAATATCAGCATTTTAATCTTGTCATATTTGTAACATAGGAACTTTTATAATCGGAATAAAACAATATTTCAAATACAAATTAAAAATTGAAAATGAATTTATTTTAAGCAAAAAAAGACTTTTCTACTATAAAAGATGTTTTTTTTCAATATTTGAATTTTGAACAAAATAATTAAATTGTCCACAAAATAATAGAATTTTCAAACTAAAAAGATTAATTCTCAAGAAAAAAGTGTAACAGTAGATATTTCAACCAAAAAAGAAGAAATTTCATCAAAAAGAAAATTAATTTTAAAACCAAAAGACGAAATTTCAACAAATAAACATTTTTCAATCATAAAAAAAATAAAAGTTCATCTTAATTGCTGAACCCGAGTTTTCTGTACATAAATTGAATTTTCAATATGAATCTTCAGCAAAAAATTTTATTTCAAGAATATAGTTGAATTTTTAACAAGAGAAATGTAAATTTTGTATTCAAAAAATAAATAAAAATCAACAAAGCCGTTCAAATTTTACTCACGCAGTTGAATTTTCAATTAAAAAAGATCAGTTTCCAAAAAAATAGTTAAAGTTTCAACCAAAAAGATGAATTTTCAACTAAAAATATGAATCTTTAACAAAAAACTGATTTCTTAACAACGTGTTCCAACCAAAATTTTCAAACAAAATAGTTGAAACTTCAAGTTAAGAAGATTAATTTTTCACCAAACAGTTGCATTTTTATCCCAGAAGGATCAAATTTCTACAAAAACAGATGATTTTTTAAATCGAAAAGATGAATTCACAGAAAAAATTGAATTTTCATCGATTTTCATCCATAAAAGATTTTAGTTTAACTTTACAACATTAAATTATGAGTTTTAAATAGGAAGTGAATTTTCTACAAAGATACTTGAATTTTCACCCCCCCCCCCTACCCTAAAAAAAACGAATTAAAAAAAAAAGTTGAATTTTCAACTAAAAATGATGACTTTTTAACAAAAATGTTGAATTTTTAATAAAAAAGTTTCATTCTTATCCAAAAAGATGCAATTTTCGCTAAAACAGATGAATTTTTTAAGTAAAAAGAAGTGTCTATACGCTTATCGAAAAAATCCAGTCATACGTACCGAAATTTCGGTACAAATAGCCCCTTTTCCAGCACCCTCTATTCTATTCGTACCGAAAAAATCTGGCTACTTTCACCGAAATTTCGATACACGCGGACACGGCCAATTGAAAAGGCAAATTTTCAAAAATATAGTGGAATTTTCATCCAAAAAAGATTTCAGTTTGACTTTTCAATATTAAAATATGAATTTTAATCAAAAAGTAAGTTTTATACGAAAAAAGTTGAATTTTTAACCCCAAAAGAAGAGTTTTCAAAAAAAAAATGTTATATTTTCAAATAAAAAGAATGACTTTTTGACAAAATTGTTGAATTTTCAAAAACAAATAATAAAAAAATTATAACTAAAAAGATAATCTTCAGGAGGAAGCAACTGCAAAAATGAAGAAATATATATAAATAGAAAAAAAAATATATAAAAAATATTTATAAAAAATATATATAGAAATATAAAAACAATATAAATACAAATTAATTATTAACAAGAATATTATATCAGCGTTACCACAAAACTTCATTTGAAAAATTCCCTAATTTTTCCCTGACCAATTTTTCATTTTCCCTGACAAATAAAATTCCCTGACTTTAAAAAAGATTGTTGTTGGCTAGGTTCATTTTTCACTCGCCAGGTTTCTTTTGCGTGTAAAGTTCAAATTTATTAATTTATTAATAATTTTGAACAATTTTAGGTAACGTTGGCTTTTTGCATCAAAAATGGGTATTTTAAAATAAAAATCATTATAATTTGAACCAGATTTAGAATCTTTTAACAATTTTGAATTATATTAGTGTTTTCGTCGGAAATTGGTATTTTTAATAAAAACGTCATTAGATTTCAAAGAATATTTACAATATTTGAACAATCATAGGTTATGTTAATATTTTTCGTCAGAAATTGATATTTTTTATTAAAAATTCGACGGTTTGTCTGAAGTTAAGACATTCATTTTCATGTTTTATTCAAAATATTGTCCTTGCGAAAAAAGAAATCCATTTTTTTGTTAAAACAAAATTACATTTAGAGGTGGCTCAAGCCTCATGAAGTTTAACACGTATTTTCCATTGAGAAAAGACGTTCCTTTAAATTTTATTCAAAATCGTCAATATCAGCTGAATCGAGTTGAAACTCAACATTTCTGTTCACAATTAGCCATAGATTACAAATAAAATATTACATTTTATATATCATCCCCCAAAAGTCGGTTTTATAGGGTCATAAAAAAATCTATACCCCCTACCTCACATTACTCCTTTCCTCACCGAGTAAGTCACGCCTACCCCGAAAGGGAAATGGCTTAATGGTATAATAATAATAAAAAAACCCTAAGTGAAAAATTTGGTTTGGCGAGTTGTTTCTGACGCTAATCATGACTTTGTTTGCGGTTTTTTCAATGAAAATTGTTTCTAACATATAAAATACTACTTTATAATAATAATGAGATGTGTAAATAAATTGGTCAAACAATGCATTATAGATTTTAGCATTTTTCTCTTAGAATAGAGATAGAAGGTCGGGGTTTTTTCAAAACTTTTCCTCTTTTTCTCTAATTTTCAATTAGAGTGAGGCAGTTGTTAATCAATGCTAATAAACATAATTGTTTGAACAATTTAATATTATTGTTAATGATATTGTCTTTGAATAATGCTGGAAATTGCGGTTTTCTCTTAAACGTTTTGTCCACTTTTTACTTGGAGTGACTTAATAATTAATTGAATTCTGGAACAATAATCGTTTAAACCAATTATTATTGTTTATAATTATCTTCATTCTATATTAATGCCAGTTAGTTGCGGTATTTGTGAAATTTTTAACTTTTTGTCCATTTTTCAATTAGAGTAAAATAATCATTGATTCAAGTTTTAAAAAAATTGTTCAAACAATTTATTATTGTATTGTCTCCGTACTCTTTAAGGACTTCCCAAAGTTTACTTCTTCTCATATTTACCTTGTCAAATGCTTTTTCTAGGTCAAAACAAGTACAGAAAACTTTCTTTCCTACTCTCAAGCTTTTTTCTGTGATATGTCTTAAGCTAAATATCTGATCTGTACATGATCTTCCTGGCATAAATCCACTTTGGACTTCCCATATCTTTTCTTCTGTAATTTTCATTACCCTAAGAATAAGTATTTTTGAGTATATATTACTTACGGTACTTAGTAAGCTGACACCTCTGTAATTGCTGCAGTTGCTTTTATCTCCTTTTCATTTGTATATTGGTACAATAATCGCTTTTCTCCAATCGTCTGGGACTTTTCCCATCTCGATACATAAATTTATCAATTCGCGCAGCCTGTGAGGTATGTACTCGCCACCGTATTTAACCATTTCAGCGCTAATACTGTCTACACCCGCAGCCTTACCGGTTTTCAAGTTCTTTATTATGTCTTTGACCTCAGTGTCACAGACTTTTTCAACTGGGTTTTCTAATGCATTATGTTCTATGTCGCAGTTATGTTGCCCTATATCTTCACCTCCTTATAATTCTTTGAAAGAGTCTTTTAAAGCGTCTACTATCCCATCTATATTGTATAGCATTTCACCTTTGCTGTTTCTCATGCTGCCAAACTCTGTACTTTTACTTTCCTTCATCTGATTGAATAATAGTTTCACGGTTCCTCCAAAGTTGTTTTGTATTTTCTTTTTTCTTCTGTTCTGATTTTATCTTTACTTTCCTTGACTATCCTTTTAACTTTCCTATTTTTGTGTCTGTAGTCATTTTTGAGCCTATTTCTCTCCTCATCGCTAAGACCTGTGATGTGTAACGTTCTTTCGTACGCTTCTTTCTTTTCTTGTCGGGCTGCCTCAATTTCATCATTCCACCATGCATCCGCCAGACCTTCTTCCTACCACTGCCGTACCACACACTTCAATCGCAGTTTTAACAATAATATCCCGTAACAAAGTCCACGCACTCTCTACATCTTTATTGCTTCTAAGCGCCTCCCAAGTTGCCTTATCTATGCGTTCGTTTATCTTATTCTGAAAATCTATTCGCACTTCCGGTTTCTGTAAATTTTCAATCTTGATTCGCGTATGTTTCGATTTTTTTGTTCTCTTTCTTCTCCAACCCCGCCCCAAGTTCATTTTGGAGATTAGATGGTAATGATCAATATTGCATTCGGAACCCCTCATGACTCTTGTATCTTTGACTAGTTTTCTTAGTCTTTCATTCGCAATAATGAAGTCAATTATACTGCGGTATTTCCCTTTACACCAGGTGTACGTGTGGATCATTTTATGTCGAAACCAAGTAATAAATAGGCCCTTTTCTAAGCATACGCTAACTAAATTTTCCCCGTTATAATATTTTCTTGGATTCCTAAATTTACCTAGTACCCTTTCTGTATCTGTATCCTGACGTTGGACGCCGACCCATCCGTTCATATCTCCTAGCAAAATTATTCTTTCACCTTGATCGCAAGTACTTATTGTATCATTTAAAGTGTCCCAGAAGGCGTCTTTGACTTCCCTGGAATCGCTATCAACTGTGGCATATCACGCTATGATGAATAATCTTCTGATTCCGACCTTCATTCTAGCCCACAACAATCTGGGAGATACAAAATCATGATCTTTGAGATGCTGTCTTGCTTTTTCATTCATAATTGAATCGACCCCCTGACTAGTTTCTTCTAGATCTAGTTTCCTTACGTGCATAGTAGTGATTCGTCGTACGGTCGAGAGTCTAGTTGTAACGTCAGTCCCACCAAACTTCAGTTACGGGGGGGGGGGGGCAAGGAATGGAAACCGAGAGAGTCGCAATTGGTTGATGTTTTATGCTGAGAAGGTCACCACCCTTCAGCAGCATTGTATTAGATAGGAGTTCATATGTTCATCTGCCTTCCTCCTTTAACTATCAGAATTAAAATAATTAAATTAATTGAATTTGAAAATTATAGGTTTTAGTGAAAAATCCATGTATTTAAAATGCATTTAAGAATCTTTGAAATAGCGTGTCAAGGGAATCGTCATCAGTTCATTTTTCGATTTTTTAACCACTCTAAAGTGCCTTTGGATATCACCCCCCTCCCCCCCTCCCCTGCTCCATCATTACATGAGCCGCGGCAGACTGAATTCTTTTCAAACCATTAAAATAAATTTTAAATTCCCTCGAATACCTCAAAATCATTCAAAATCATTAGAATTGTATATAGATTTAATTATTTTCTTCGAGGGGTTGACAACTCGTGAAGTCAGGTGTACACTTGTAATGAAATCTCCTGAAGTCTCCTGAAATATCTGTCATCTCCTGAAATATCTGAAGTCACTTGAAGTCACTTGAATTCACTTGAATTCACTTGTAGTCACTTGAATTCACTTGAAGTCACTTGAATTCAATTGAAGTCACTTGAAATCTCCTGAAATATCTGAAATCATTTGAATTCACATGAAGTCACGTGAGTTCATGTGAAGTCACTTGAAATAACCTAAATTCATTTGCGTTCATCCATATACCACGTGGACAGTTTTTTTGGGGGGTGGAGGGGGAGTATGGCAAAAGTCCACGATTGTCCACGAGGGGGGCCGAAGGGGTCTATCCAAAGTCCACGTAGACTGAGGTGGTTCAAAATTTGTTTTTTTTTTCTTCAATTTTCATGCATCGCCCGCAAATTTGTTCAAATTCAAAAAAAATATATGCGTTTGAAAAAAAAAATGATATTCAGAGGTTCCGCAAGCCCCGTATAGTTTAACACGTATTTTCCATAAGAAAGCAAGACGTTTTTGTATATTTTATTCAGAATCGTCAATATTAGGTGTATCGAGTTGACCCTGAAAATTTTTCCACAGAATTAGCTATAGAATACGAATAAGAAATTACTTTTTGAAATTCACCCACATAAGTCTGTTTTATAGGGTCCCAAATGAGCCCCATAAGTGAAAAATTGGGTATTGCGAGTTTCTGGCGCTGGCTATTATTTTTTTGAGGTTTCTTTTGTTAAACACTGTTTCTAATACATAAAGTATTACTTTATTGTGATAATTTAATGTTTGAATAAATTGTTTATAGCCATTTTATCTTAGAATGGAGTTAAAAAGTCGCTGTTTTATTTGAATTTTTGTACTTATTCTCAACTTTTCAGTTAGAGCGAGGCAATAAAATAATATTCTCTTAGAATAATGCTAGAAAGTTACAGTTTATTCTAAAATTTTCCACTTTTGGTTCACTTTCAAATTATAGTAGGGTAATAATTAAATCAAGTTAACAAACATAATTGTTTAAACAATCTGTTATTATTTTTATTGATATTCTCTTTGAATAATGTTAGAAAGTTGCGGTTTTTCTGAAATTTTCAACTCTTCTTCTACTTTTCACTTAGAGTATGGTAATAGTGACTGAAATTCAACAAAAATAATTTGTTTAACAAATTATTATTGTTTTTAACTATCTTCCCCTATAATAATGCTAGATAGTTGCGGTTTTCTCTGAAATTTGTTGACTCTTTGTCTACTTTTTACTTAGTGAGATCATAATGTAAGTTAATAAACATAATTGTTTATACATTTTATTATGGTTTATAACACCTTCTCTTAGAGAAATGCTAAAAAGTTGCGGGTTTGTCTGAAATTTTCAGCTTTTCTTTAACTTTTTAGTTATCAGTAACTACTTCAAGGAAAATTTACATCTATAATATGATCCATCTGGAAAATTTGAAGAATAAATATCTGTTTTATTTCAGAAAAATATATTCACAAAAAGAAATATTCTTTAAAAAATTATTCTCCCTATTGTTTATTTATTATTTGTTCATAACTAAAAACCGCGACTTTCTAACTGTACTATAAGAGAAAATTGCTAAAAGCAATAATAATGTATTTAAAAAATGCATGTGAACATCTAATTATCAGTGCGAAGTAGTATTTTATGTATTAAAAACAATTTGCTTAAAAAAACCGCAAAAAAATCATAATTAGCGCCAGCAACTCGCAAAACGCAATTTTTTACTTATGGGCTGTTTTTGGAACCCTATAAAACAAACATATGGGGGTGATATTTAAAAACTAATTATTTATTTGTATTCTATAGCTAATTGTGAAGAGCAATGTTGAGTTGCAACTCGATTGACCTAATATTGACGATTCTGAATAAAATGTACAAAAACTTATTTTTCTTCTTCTGGGAAATATGTGTTAAATTTCATGGGGCTGGCGGAAACTCCGAATATCATTTTTTATTGAAGGTCGAAAAGAAATATACTTTTTCATGAATAATCTTATGCAAAATAAGCATGAAAAAGATTCACAATTAAAAACCACACATCAAACTACTTCACTTTTCGGAAAATGTAATAATCTAAATAGAATGGTTCAGAATCACCACTAAAAAATGTTCACTAATTTTTGTTTGGACTTCGTACTTTGTATCATGAAGCTTTTGTTTTTAAGAAAAACCGAATTCTCATACAATTCACAGCTCCTTTTGGCTTCGTAGCTTTTGAATACCAAGAGTATCCATATTTTCCTAAAATATGAAATAAGTCCACCGGGACAGAGGAGCCAGGGGGAGAGGGTTCGTCAAAAGTCCACGCTTGTCCACGAGGGGTGGGGGCGGGGTGAAGATGTAGTAAAAAATTGTCCACGTGGTATATGGACGGCCCCTTTGAAGTGACTTGAATTCTCTTGAAGTCACTTGAAATCTTCTGAAATATCTAAAGTCATTTGAATTCACATGAAATCACGTGAAGTCACTTGAATTCTCCTGAAGTCACTTGAAATCTCCTGAAGTCAGTGAAATCTTCTGAAGTCACTTGAAATCTCCTGAAGTCAGTGAAATCTTCTGAAGTCATTGAAATATCCTGAAGTATCTTGAAGTCAGAAGTAGGTGTACACCCAATCGGTCGCGTTGTCAACCCCTCGATTTTCGTTTACTTGAAGCAAAATGGTTGAATATAAATGTAATACTGTAAATTTTACTTGAATGGTTACTAAGAGCCTTTTTGCTGAAAAGCTGAAAATCTGAGAAAAATCAGCAACTTTCTATAGCAGTACTCCAAGAAAAGTGGACTAAAAGTTTAAGACTTCAGAAAAAACCGCAACTTTTTAGCACTTATCTAACAGTAGATAATTATAAACAATAATAAATTGTTTAAACAACTATGTTTGTTAACTTGCATAGTTTATTACCGTACTAAGTAAAAATTGAGTTAAAAGTTAAAAATTTCAGAAGAAACCGCAACTATCTAGCATTAATAAAGAGGAAAATAGTTATAAACAATAATAATTTGTTTGAGTAATAATTTTTGTTAAATTTAATCGATTATTAACTCACTCCAAGTGAAAAGTAGACAAATGGTTGAATATTTCAGAAAAAACCGCAACTTTATAACATTTTTCAAATTGAATATTACTAACAATAATAATAAATTGTTTAAACAATCGATTTTGTTAAGTTTCGTCATTTATTTATCTCATTCTAATTGAAAATTGGACAAAAAGTGGACAATTTTTGAAAAAACTGCAGTTTTCTACCATTATTCTAAGAGCATATTATTAAGAATAATTATAAATTGTTTAAGCAGTTATTTTTTCAACATTAACCCCTTCACAGTCAGGCAAAAAAGAACATTTCGTGCCAAAATCGTTTTTCGCCAAAAACACTTTAGAATCACGTGATTTTGGCAGTTTCAATGTTTTTGGGCTCGCTGAATCCAAATCTGAAGTCGGATTTTCAAAATTCAAAATAGCGGATCCAATATGGCGGACATGAAATAGTAAACATATTTCGATCTTGATCAAATTGATGGTAGTTAGGTTTTGGGGTCGCTGATTTCAAATCTGATCTTATTTTCCAAATTCAAAGTGGCGGATCCAATATGGCCGACATGAAATATTAAAAATGTTTGGATCTGGATAAAATCAAGCGATCCCAAAATCCTAAGTATCACACATTTTATCAAGATCGGAACATTATTAAAAATTCATGTTCGCCATATTGAATTCGCCATTCTGAATTTTGAGAATTCAATATCAGATTTAAAATCAGCGATCCCAAAAGCCTACGTATCATTAATTTCATCAAACTGCGATCATTTTTAATAATTCAATTCCGCCATATTGGATCCGCTGTTTTGAATTTCAATATTCCAACATCAAATTTGAAATCAGCGACCACAAAAATCTAATTATCAACAATTTTATCAAGTTCCAAATTATTTAAATAATTTATGTCTGCCACATTGGATCCGCCACTTCTGATTTGGAAAATAAGATCAGATTTGAATTCAGGGACCCCAAAAACCTAATTGTCACAAATTTTATCAAGGTCCAAACATTTTTAATGATTTGTATTCGCCATATTTTCATTTTTTCATTTTTCATTTTAGTTTATTATAAATCCTGCAGTCCTCGGACCAATTACAGGATTACGTGTAAGCTTAAATTAAATATTTAATATTGCGTTTATGTAGCATTATAATTAATTCATTATAAGATTGGTATAAATGACGGCTTATCTAAAAGAAAATACGTT
Organism: Andricus curvator; assembly: GCA_932195095.1. Taxonomy (NCBI): domain Eukaryota; kingdom Metazoa; phylum Arthropoda; class Insecta; order Hymenoptera; family Cynipidae; genus Andricus; species Andricus curvator. The sequence goes on from CAKNYM010048728.1 coordinate 103,053, forward strand.
GCTCAATTACATAGAATGCATAACATATATTCTCTTATGGCTTGAGCATTAAAGGACATGGTCTGTAAGTCTATACGAGAGTCACTATTTGTATTATAGTTCGCACACATTCGTTGGATTGGAGTTCTAGATCCAGAGCTATGTAAATAAAATGGTACATTGGCACGAGCATAATATTGAGATACTATAAATGGAATCTGACTCAGAAGAAATGGACTATCAATGTAGCTTTTCAAGATTTTAAAGAGAAAAATGATCATGCTAACAGTTCTTCGATTCTCTAATGTCCACTCGTTAAATCTATCACATAATTGCTGGTAGTCTGAGCCCGGAGGTAAGAACTGGCCAACAGTTTTCCAATTGAAAAACTTTAAAAACCTCTTCTGGCATTTGTCTATAGCCTCCATCAAATAGCGAGTATCAGTGTACCACACCACCATTCCATACTCTAGCCTGGATCTCACCAATGAGTAATACAACATTTTAAAAGTACTTGGCCTATTAAATCTTTTACACGCTCGAAATAAAAATCCCAGACATCGATTAGCCTCTCTAACCGTATTACCAATTTGCGTATTAAATTTTAAGGTACAATGTAGATAGATACCCAGATCTTTAGTTTGTAAAACTCGCTTGAGAAGCTCGTCACCAATTTTGTAATGATATTCAATTAGATCAGTTTTGCGCGAAAAAGTTATGACATTGCATTTATCAGGATTTACATCAAGCGAGTTTCCTGCACATCAAGCAACAAAATTGTCAATATCCAATTGCAAGTCCAGAGAGTCTTCCATACAGTTTATAGCTTTGAACATTATTGCGTCATCGGCATACAACAACCAATGGTTATTTATTGAGAGGCCAACATCATTCATATAGAGTACAAATAAAAGTGGACCTAGATACCCATTATATTGCACAATCATTTTCCAGTCACTGAGATAAGAGTTAATAATCTTGGGAACTTCATCCGGTATTCCCAGCTGATTTAAATTAATCACGATTTTACTGTGACTAATGCAATCAAAGGCCTTAGAAATGTCCGTGAAAACTACATCCACCTGTCTATTGCATATTAAAGAAGATTCAATTATTTGTAATAATGTAACAAGATTAGTTATAGTTCACCTTTTGGGAACAAACCCATGTTGAGAAGAAGAAAGAACAGGGCTCAGATAAGACCAGATGATCTCACTCAAGAACATTTCCAGTATCTTGGAGAAATTGCAACAACGCAAGTGGACGGTAATTCATAATTTGGGATTTGCCTCCCTTTTTAAATACTGGGCAAAGTTTTGTGTATTTCCACCTATCCGGAAACCTCCCTAGTGGCCAGACGAGAGTTTGTTCTTTAAATTACCTATTGCTGACCGCATTTGTAGTTCAGATATATCAACCCCATCCCCTAGGAACGAGTGAGAACATGTAATGATACCTCTAGGCAACTCCGAAGAAGGCTTATAAACACTTGAAAATAAGTCAGCGAATCAATTGACAATATCTTTTGGACATGAGATGTCATTGCCACCAGCATGCATAATACCAGGAATTCTGGAAACTCTATTGAAATTATTAACATGTGTCCACAATGAAGATGGTGAGCTCTCAATATCCAACTCTAATCTGTTTAAATACTCGTTGTACTTCTGTTTAATTTTAGATTTTAATTGTTTTCGAAGAGTCAGAAATACTTCATTATGATATTCATTTCCGTATTTATTATAATTAACTCTGGCGTTCTCTTTACGTTGTAGATTTGTTATAATCTCAGACGTGTACCAGGGGGGATATTTCATTTTCTTAGAATTAAAAGAGTAATGTACCAATTTCATCATCCAGTATTTCATATAATTTGTTGTAAAATAGGTCAAGTACTAAATTAATATCCTCACTTTGGCTAAGAAATGACCAGCCCATATTATTTAAACGATTCTTAACACCAATGTAGTCACAGCCCGTAAATTTGTATCTTTTACTTCACAAATTCGTAAGAAGTTTGACCCTGAATGATGAGACAGATATGAAAGCTTCAAATCTCACTATCAATGGTGGATGGTGACTTTCAACAGGAAGTATTGGAATTATTCCGTTAGATACCTCACATGGAAAAGAAGAAATGACCAGATCTAGATATCGTTCATTAATATTGCGAATATCATTATGTTGTGATAGGTGATTGATGTCCATAAACAGATCTAGCAAAGAAGGTTTCGCATCAAATATCCCATGATTTTCAAAGTTGACGAATTTTGGGATATTAAAATCTCAGAAGTATAGAATATTACAACCCCATACGGTGATCCGTGACTAAGCGACCCAAAAACCAAATGATTACCAATTTTATCAAGGTCCAAACATTTTAATGGTTCATGTCCGCAATATTGGATCTGACTTTTTGAATTTTGAAAATAACATAAGATTTGAATTCAGCGACACCAAAAACCTAATTATCACCAATTTTATCTAGGTCTACACATTTTTAATAATTTGTGTTCACCATATTGGATCCGCCATTTTGAATTTTGAAAATCAAACATCAGATTTGAATTCAGCGACCCAAAAACCTTAATATACCCAAGCAAAATCAAATCGGATCACGTTAAATAATTTTATTTTTAGATGCCCACATATATGTGTCATGATGCAAAAGTGGCACGACTTTTTTTTTGCCCATATATGTGCCACTGACAGTGAAGGGGTTGATTAAATATTACCGACTATTCTAAGAGAAAATTGCTAAACACTATAATAAATTGTTCGAACAATTTAAATACGTGTTAAACTTCATGGGGCTTGCGCCACCTCTAAATATCATTAAAAAAATGGCTTCATTTTTGTGTGGATTCGAACAAATTTCCGGGCGATATGCATGAAAGTTCGAAGAAAATTTTGGACCACCCTAGTTTAGATAAAGAAAATAAAAAAGTAGAACTAAATAGAATTCAATAGTGTTTTTTATTTTCAAACATGTTTCAATAAAGTTGAATAAGTTTCTAAAGTTTAATAAATTTTTCATGTTGAATGAAAAAATTGTGAAAACGTTATATTTTGGTGGAACTGACGCATTATAAGTTTCACAACATTATTGCTTTCTTATTATTCCGATGACGTTAAAAATGCCACACAATAAGAATGTCAACATTTCTGGAAGTGGAAATAAGTCAAATAAGGAAACGACAATACAGAATTTGATGTGATTCAATAGTATATTTAAACCTCACTTAAAAATGAACACAGTTAGAAAATACAAATTTTGTAGTTGGAAACTCGTAAAATACAAATATTGTTTTCTACTAAAAGAATAGTAATTTATAGTATAATATTCACTAATGAGCGCCACCAAAACCCGGACGTTGACTGTCTGCTGTAGAATTTTGAGCTTGAACTTCATTTGATGAAGTACTACTGAAAGAGCTAGTGGGCGAATGATTTAAATGTGAAGGAGCCCGGGAATTAGCGGATTTTTGGGGTGCATCAAGTTTATAGGGCCAGTAGTAGAAATTAGCCTTACGCTCAGCTTTACTTAGAATGTTAGCTGAAACATAAGCTGACCGTACAGGAGGAGGAGATTTTGATGGTGATCTTACAGGTGTATCGATGGTAAAATGTCCTTGTGATCGTTTTCCATAATAATTAACACTTTTTCTTGAGTTCATACGGACAAGTCGTCTTTGTGCAAGTGGCACAGATTTATCACCACTGATCTCTATTGGCGCATCTGCACGACTTCCAAGTCGATGTTCAAAATTTCCTGAACCTGCTGATATAGGTGGATGTGGTGAAGATCCAATACTTATCTCCGGTAGTGGAGATCCAGGTGTTCCTGCCTGTGAACTCAATTCTGTAAACATAAAATAGATTTATGAATTTTTAAGTTTTGGATAGAAACGAAAGATAAATTATTATTATTATTATACCATTAAGCCATTTCCCTTTCGGGGTAGGCGTGACTTGCTCGGTTGGAGAATAGTAGTGTGTATATGGGTATATCGGTATAAGGTAGGTGGGAATATAGGTATGAGGTGGATAGGTATATAAGCGTTTGGTATATATATTTTAGATTGATCTGGAATTCTCGTGTTATTTATTTAAATGACACGTTTACTCCGCAACACTGCTCCGACCCAGGTTGCTGATCAATCTCTCTAGCGATCACCCCAAGTGAAGAGCCTCACAAAATTGTTAAGTATGGTTCTCCACTTGGGCCCATTAGTATCCAAGATCTTTGTTTCAGGCGTCATTCATTCTACTGTCACTCTGTTTACAAACTATTTGTCGCCACACTTTTCTGTCCTGGCATACTACTCTAGCTTCCTTCACGTCCATGCATTTTTTCATGCAAGCTCTTGTGTTCCTATGGCTTCTTATGTCTCTACGGATTAATGTCTCATTTACAGATTCTAACCATTCTTTCGGCGGTCTACCTCTGGGCATTCTGCCATTTACTTTACCTTTATACACTTGTTTGGTCAGTCGTTCATCTTTCATTCTTTCAAGATGTCCGAACCATCTTAACTGATTTCTTTCCCAT
>CAKNYM010048728.1:111079-126772 GCA_932195095.1 Andricus curvator
CAGAAATTAATATAAATTGGTATAAAATGAAGAAAAACTCATCTTTTTAAAGCAGGTGGTAGGTTGCTCCATTTTCAGTCAATTTCGAATAATCCTTATATAACTTATTCTTACCAATTGAATTGAAGAAAACCGTAAAGGCAAGGAGGAGAGCGCCCAATATCAACCTCATTTTAGCTCGACAGAGAAATCAATTTTCTTTGAAAATTTCTGAAGAACTAGATGAATTATTTTAGAAAACATTCACTTATATGGAGGTTTTTTACTGCTTACATTCTGTTATTACATTTAATACATGAGACCTTAGGAAAAATGTAAATGATAGGATATATTCGTCAATTGTTGCAACACTTTTGTAATCATGACAATACAATTGTCTCAAAGTTGTTATGATAACGCGGTCTACATTTCTCAAAGTCATTATCAATTCATGAAGGTGGCGCAAATAAGTGATGTTAAGATTCTTTCACGATTGAGAAATGTTTTTTTTTAAGATTTGCATTTCAAAATTATACAATTTTAAAAAGGTATCAATTACAAATTCTTGAAATTAAAAAATTTATAATTAAAAGTTATTCAATTTCAAAGATTTGTAATTTAAAATTCTCCAATTTCTAAGATTTATAATCAAAGATTCATTAATTTTAAGGATGTGTAAATACAAACTCTAAATTTTGATGATTTTGATGTTTTGGGAAATCAAAAGTCAACATTTAAATTCTAAATCTTCCAAATTGAAAAATTTTGAATGTGAAGCATCAACATTGTAGAATTTTCAATTGTAAAACTTAAAACTTGCAAAAATATTAGTTGTAAATTGTCAAAATTGAAAACACATCATCTACAGATTTACAATTTGAAATTAAACAATTTTGAACAGTGACAAAAACTAAAATTATACAATTTCGAAGATATATAATGAGCAATTTTAAATTGTGATGATTTTGATGATTTCGATAATCAAAAGTTCAGAATTTTAAATTCAAATCTTCCAAATTGATGAAATTTCAAATGTAAATCATCAAAATTACAGAATTTTTAATTGTAAAACCTAAAACGTACATGATTTATAATTGTAAAGTGTCAAAATGAAAAACTCTTTAATTTTGAAGATTTACAATTCAGAGGTTTACGATTCTGAAGATTTACGATTGAAAATCCTTTAGTTTAAACGATTTGAAGTCGAACATATATTCTTCAATTTGAAAGCTGTATAATTAAACATTTTTAATTTGCAATGATTTTTATGATATCGTTAATAAAAAGTCAAGAATTTGAAATTCTAAATCTTTCAAATGTAAATCATCAAAATAACATAATTTGTAATTGTAAAAATCAAAAACGTGTATAATTTTCATTGGTAAATTATCAAAATTAAAAACTTGAAGAATTATAATTGGAAATTGCTGAATTGTTAACATATTAGAAACGATATTAGAATTGCAAATATTTCAATTATGAAGATTTATATTTTGAAGATACGAACTTTTGAAAGTTTTCTTTAATTGTTCAAGATTGAAGATTCTCAATTGAAAATTATTTAATTTTAACGATTTGCAATTTAAAATTCTTCAATTTTGAATATTTGAAATTAAAAACTTCAATATTTAATGTTTATAGTAGAAATTGATGCAATTTTAGAACAAAAATCATTAGATTTTGAAGGTTCATCATTTTGCAACAATTTTTGACTATGCTAGTGTTTTTCGGCCGAATTGGTTATTTTAATAAAATAAAAAAAAATAGATTTTAAAGAAGATTCGCACCTTTGAACAATTTTTGAACAGTTTCAGGTTACATTATCGTTTTTCACAGGAAAGCAGTTATTTTAAACAAAATAATTCAATTTTAAAGGTTCACATTTTTTACAATTTTAGGTTACGTTAACGTTTTACACCGAAAATTGGTATTTTAAAACAAAAATTATCATAATTTGAACAAGAATAAGAGTCTTTCGGAAATTCTGGATTATGCGGATTTTTGCGTCGGAAATTGGTATTTTCAATTTAAAAAACTTAGATTTCAAGAAGATTCACAAATTTTAATAACTTTATGTTATGTTAGCGCTTTACACCAGAAATCAATATTTTACCTATTTTAAAACAAAAATCATTTTTATTTTAACAAGATTTAAAACCTTCTAACAATTTTGGATTATGTTAGTGTTTATCGTAGGAAATTGGTATTTTTAATTAAAAAAAAAAAGATTGCAAAGAATATTCACAACTTGACAAATTTATATTATGTTAGTTTTTTACCAAAAATTGGTATTTTAAAACAAAAACTATTATCATTCGAAAAAGATTTACAATTTTTGAACAGTTGCAGGATATATTAACGTTTTTCAGAGGAAATCGTTTTTTTTCAACAAAAATCATTAGATTTTAAAGTAATTTTGAAGTAAATAATAAACAATTCTAGACAATTTTCTGTTGATGGTATTGGTATTGGTTAGTGTTTTTAGTCGAAAATTATTAGTATTTTTAATAAAAAATTATTAGATTTGCAAGAATATTTACAATTTTTCAACAACTTTAGGTCATGTTGGTGTGTTTCACCTAAAATTGGCATTTTTAAACGAAAAGTCACTAAATTTAAATTCAATTATTTTTGTTTAAAGTAATAAAACTCAGAAACTTGAAAAATTTCGTATTGTGTTAGTGTTTTCCGTCAGAAATTGAAATTTGTATTAAAAAAATTGCTAGATTTCAAATAAGGGAGACCACCCAAGACCACCCCCAACCCTGTAACGAACCATAACAAAATATTTCTACCCCCCATCCCCCTCTTACTGTACATTATTTATGGTTTCCACAAATAATAAGACATGGGACTTGAAGCTAATGGAAACTTTTTTTATTTCAGATAATACATGCTTTGCAGGGTTGAAGAATTCATTTTCAAAATTCCCTGATTTTTTCTTGACCAATTTTCCATTTTCCCTGACCATTAATATTCAAATACCAGCATTTTAATCTTGTAATATTTTTAACATAGGATCTTTCATAAACGGAATAAAAAAAATTTCATTACAAATAAAAAATAAAAAATTTATTTATTTTAAACAAAAAAATGACTTTTCTACTATAAAAGAATTTTTTTCACAAAATACTACAATTTTCAACAAAATAATCAAATAATCAAATTTTCATCCTAAAAAGATTAATTCTCAACAGAAAAGTGTAATAGTAGATATTTCAACCAAAAAATATGACATTATGTTTCAAAAAAATGAATTTGAAAACCAAAAGACGAAATTTCAACAAATAAAGATTTTTCAATCATGAAAGAAAAAAAGGTTCACCTAAATTGTTGAACCTTCAAGCCAAAAGATGAATTTTCTGTACAAAAATGGAATCTTTCAACCAAAAAATATGAATTTTAAGCAAATTAATTTCTAACAAAATAGTTACATTTTTAACCAAAAAAATAAGCCTTAATTTAAAAAAAAAAATTTCAACATAGCAGGTCAACTTTCACCCACGCAGCTGAATTTTCAATACAAAAAGTTCAATTTTCAATCAAATAGGTCAACTTTCAAACAAAGAGATGAATTTCAAACTAAAAATATGAATCTTTTACAAAAAGATGATTTCTTAACAAAGAGGTTCAACTAAACTTTTCAAACAAAATAGTTGAATCTTCAAGCCAAGAAGATTAATTTTCAACCAAACAGTTGCATTTTTATCCAAGAAAGATGAAATTTCTACTAAAACAGGTACATTTTTTAATCAAAAAGACAAGATCTCTGAAAAATATTTGGATTTTCATCCAAAAAAGATTTTAGTTTGATTTTTCAACATCAAAATATGAGTTTTAAAAAAGAAGTAAATTTTCTACGAAGACATTTGAATTTTAAACCCAAAAAGAGGAATTTTCAACCAAATAATTGCATTTTTACCCAAGAAAAATAAAATTTTTCAAATGAATTTTTAAATCGTAAAGAATTTTCAACCGAAAAGGATGACTTTTTAACAAAATTGTTCAATTTTTAAGCAAACAGTTGCATTTTTATCCAACAAAGATGAAATATCTACTAAAACAGATGAATTTTTGAATCGAGAAGACAAATTCTCACAAAAATTTTAAATTTTCTTCCAAAACAGATTTTAGTTAGACTTTACAATATCAAATTATGAGTTTTAAACAAGAAGTAAATTTTCTACCAAGATACTTGAATTTTCAAACCAAAAAAGGACGAATTTTCAAAAAACAGTTGAATATTCAAACAAAAAGGATGACTTTTGAACAAAATTGTTGAATTTTTAATAAATCACTTTCATTTTTCTCCAAAAAATATGCAATTTCTACTAAAATAGATGATTTTTTAAATTAAAAAGACAAATTTTCAAAAATATAGTTGAATTTTCTTTCAAAAAAGATTTCAGATTGAATTTTCCATGCCAAAATATGAATTTTATTCAAGAAGTAAGTTTTGTACGAAAATAGTTGAATTTTTAACACAAAAATTCGAATTTTCAACAAAAAAATGGAATTTTCAAATAAAAAGGATGACTTTTTGACATAATTGTGGAATTTTCAAACAAATAATAAAATTTATAAGTAAAAAGATAGTCTTCTGGAGGAAGCAACTGCAAAAAAAAAAGAAATTTCAATACTAGGCAAATCAATTACTAAGAAGAATATTATATCAGGGTTACCACAACGCATCATTTTAAAAATTCCTTAATTTTTCCGTAACCAATTTTTCATTTTCCCTGATCATTAATATTCAAAGACCCGAATCTTAAATTTGTAACATTTTTAACTCAGAATCTTTTATGAATGGACTGAAACAATTTCATATTAAGATTGAAAAATTTCAGATTTATTCTACTTGATAATTATTTAAAGTTATAGAAATTCCGTGACTTTTGCAAAAAAAAAATTTCTAAACCTGACTTTTTCCTGACCGAAAACATTCCCTGACTTTTTAAAAAATTGTTGTTGGCTAGGTTCATTTTTCACTTACCAGGTTTCTTTTGGGTGCAAAGTTAAATTTTATTAATTTATCAATAATTTCGAACAATTTTAGGTAACGTTGGGTTGTTGCATCAAAAATTGGTATTTTTAAATAAAAATCATTATAATTTGAATCAGATTTAGAATCTTTTAACAATTTTTAATTATATTAGTGTTTTTCGTTGGATATTGGTATTTCTAATAAAAAAATCATTAGATTTCAAAGAATATTCACAATATTTGAACAATAATAGGTTATGTTAACATTTTTCGTCAGAAATTGGTATTTTTGATTAAAAATTCGATGGTTTGATTGTCTAAATATATATGGAAAAAAGTACATATATATATATATATATATATATATATATTTGTTTGTTTATTTATTCTGAATTTAAGACATAAATTTCCATAAAAAATATTGTCCTTGCTCTTCCATTACACAGGCCGACAAAATTTGTACCCAACGACCGGACTATGTGACCCCGAAGGATTTTGGTGTCTTAAAAACGAATTCGTTGTCTAAATTTTTCCTATACGTCAGGTTTTTGAGATATCGTAACCTAAAAGGGCAAAAATGGCGATTTTTTGCCATATATTTGAGGCAACATAACATGATCAGCACATATCGCACATTAACCATTCCAGTTCCACAATGAGAAACTATAGCAAAGAAGGCGAAGAGAAACTGAAATTGTTAGTGTGTCATATCTCGGAGAAAAAAATCGGTCCGAGATGATTAAAAATGTAAATGAAAGGTAAAAAGAAGCACTAAACGATGACGTCAGCAGTTTTTAGGAAAAAATTGCTGATCGTGTTATATTGCCTCAAATATTACTAAAAATAGTCATTTTTGCACATTTATGTCAGGATATCTCAAAAACCTGACGTATAAGGAAAATTTGGATAACGGATTCGGCTTTAGGATACCAAAATTCTTCGGGATCACATAGCCCGGTCTTTGGGTATAAAAAAGATATTATTATTGTCGGCCTGTGTTATTTTAGATAATAGATACTATAAAATACAAAAATGTTGTATTATTATTATTATTATTATTATACCATTAAGCCATTTCCCTTTCGGGGTAGGCGTGACTTGCTCGGTTGGAAAATAGTAGTGTGTAGGTGGGTATATAGGTATAAGGTAGATAGATATATAGGTGTTAGGTATAGATATTTTAGATTGATCTGGATTTCTCGTGTTATTTATTTAAATGACCCCAGGTGAAGAGCCTCACAAAATTGTTATGTGTGGTTCCCCGCTTGGGCCCGAGGTCTTTGTTTCAGGCGTCATTCACTCTATTTTCACTCTGTTTACAAACTATTTGTCGCCACACTTTTCTGTCCTAGCATACTACTCTAGCTTCCTTCACGTCCATGCATTTTTTCATGCAAGCTCTCGTGTTTCTATGGCTTCTTACACGGAAAAAATTTATCCGTAAAAAAGTCACGAACTAGTAGCTAGGTCTCGGATATGAGAAAAATTCATCGGATATTTATGTATTTTCGTAAATAATCTACGAACTTTGAGAAAGATTGACGAACTCAATGTGAAAATTTTAAAACGGTTCATCACTTTTTTTTTACGTGAATAATTACAAAAATATTACGAGTGATTGGGAAAAGATTCTCAGAGCACTCACGAGCTTGCCTGACGAATCTGGGAACTCGAAACTAAGTCTCCCTGTACGTGGCCCACGCAAACACGCGCGGTGCGTGTGTGCGCTCGAATGTGTGCCTCGAGCTCGTCGGATGAGTGGCTAGAAGTTTTATAATACCTATTTTGTTTGGCCTCGATGGCTGCGCGTGTTTACGCACTCCTGGTTTATGTTTAGAAACTTGGTGAGTCAGCAGTGTTTGAGGTTCGAATCTTCTGAGTTGCGAATTTATAAATTAATATAAAATTAAATCGCACAAATAAAATTTTTCCTCTTTTTATTTCAGTCTGAAATTTTCAGGAACTGTTCGTAAAAAACTTCGAAATGTATCCATATATTTCTCATAGAAATAAGGATTTAATGTTTCATTTTTTTATCTCGTATCCGAGACCTAGCTACAAGCTCGTGACTTCTTCACGGATAAATTTTTTCCGTGTATGTCTCTTCGGATTCGTATCTCATTCACAGATTGTAACCATTATTTTGGCGGTCTACCTCTGGGCATTCTGCCATTTACTTTACCTTTATACACTTGTTTGGTCAGTCGTTCATCTTTCATTCTTTCAAGATGACCGAACCATCTTAACTGATTTCTTTCCCATGTGTCAACTATTGTCTCTTTTGCACCACATTCTTTGAGGATTGTCTCGTTTCGGACTTCATCCATCAGTGTTTTTCCGCATATTGTGCGTAGAGGTTTCATGCCAATCGCGTTATTTTACTCCTGTCCTTCTCTTGACAGGTCCATGTCTCGCTACCGTATAGTACAGTCGGTACGAATATAGATTTATGTATGGCCATTTTAGCTTTTTTTGATATGTTTTTATTTCTGAGCATGGACCCTGCTCTACCGATAACCTGCTTACCCTTATTTATGCGCCTATCTAATTCCCCATCTATTTTTCCATCGCTAGTGAATAGGCTACCCAGATATACGTACTTGTCAACTTGTTCTAATCTCTCATCATTTAGGACAATGTCGCACATTGTTTTCTCAGTTTTTCCGTCAAACACCATGATTTTTGTTTTATTTACGTTAATTTTAAACCCCATGTTCTTCATGCTTGTATAAAGTTTATTCGACATTCTTTGCAAGTCCTCGATTGATTCTGTCTTAGCAATCTTGTCGTCTGCGAAAGCTAACCCACGTACCTTCACTGTTTCGAGATCTACACCTTCTTCGTCGAAGAGGGCCATTCTTAGACACTTATCCATAAATATGATAAATAGACATGAGGACATAACGCATCCTTGTTTCACGCCTTGCATAATATCGAACCAGTCACTCAATTTCCCATTTACCCTTACACTCGCTTTACTACCTGTATATATTGTTTTTATTGCTTGTATCAGCCATCCATTGACTCCGTACTCTTTAAGGACTTCCCAAAGTTTACTTCTATTTAGTCTTTCATCCGGTTATTTCTTTTACACCAGGTGTACGTGTGGATCATTTTACGTCGAAACCAAGTATTGGTAATAAATAGGTCCTTTTCTAAGCATAAGCTAACTAATTTTTCCCCGTTATAATTTTTTCTTGTTTGATCCCCAAATTTACCTAGCATCCTTTCTGTATCTGTATCCTGACGTTGGACGCCGACCCATCCGTTCATATCTCCTAGCAGAATTATTCTTTCACCTTGATCAAAAGTACTTATTGTATCATTTAAAGTGTCCCAGAAGGCGTCTTTGACTTCTCGCGGCTCACTGTCAACTGGGGCGCAGCACGCTATGATAAATAATCTTCTAATTCCTACCTTCATTCTAACCCACAGCAATCTGGCCGATACATATCCTTGATCTTTGAGATGCTGTCTTGCTTTTTCATTCATAATTAAACCATCCCCTTGACTACCATGTGATTCACTATCCACTCCTGACCATATTTCAAAACCGCCTTTCAACACCCCATGTTTTATGTTTCTACTTTAGCAACCCTTTTTCTTCGTCTCAGGTACACATAAAATATCTACTTTCCTTGCATGCATAGTTTCTCGTAGTTCTCTTACCTTAAGATCATTCACTCCTCTAGCATTCCAAACACCCAGTCTCCATTCATCGCCTGAAACTCGAACCTTACGTTTACCGTGTGTATGCATTTCGTCAATCAAAGTTTCAGTCCATTCCGAGGCTACTTTATTGTTTGTATTATTCATGTTTAGATTATACACCCAACTGTCACCTTTATGCGCGAAATTTGTTTTGCGAGCCGAAAATCATGTCCAAGTGAAGTAATGATTCGACGTACGGTGGAGAGTCTAGTTGTAACGTCAGTCCCACCAAAACTTCTATTAATGGGGGGGGGGGAGGACAGAGAAAGGAAACCGAGAGTCTCAATTGGTTGCTGATTTATGCTGAGAAGGTTACCAGCCTTCAGCAGCGTTGTATTAGGTAGGAGTTAATACATTGCCATCTGCCGAATATTAAAATAGTTTTAATAATTGAGCTGCAATATTAGAATTTTGAGGGAGAATTTAAAAAGAATTTAGGAGTCTTTGTACTTAACGCGTGAAGGGAAACGTCATCAGATTAATTTTCGAGTTTTCAACCACTGTTGTATCTTTAAAGATTCCCCCCCCCCCCCCCTTATCATAACATGAGTTTAAATTTTTATCAAGAAATTTCAGCATTATTTGCAGTTTTTTTTAGCTTTACAAATTCTATTTCGGCAATATTATTGTAAGTTGGTATGAAAGAAAAACTCATCTTTTAAAATAGGCTGCAGGTAGGCTCTTCTATTCTATGTCCAATTTCCAAGGTTATACTTTAGTTAAAGAAAAAAAAAAATCAAACTGTAAAAATTTTATATTTTGTTTCCTTTCTATCCTCGAAAAGACGACTGACTTCTTAATACTCTCGAGAAGGACTGATTTTTTTTCAGGACAATAGATGACATGTGTTTCGAGTTAGTTTACAATAACGTCGCATCCTAAGTTAAACGTTCGGAATATTGAGTGCTTTAAGAGGATTTTTCCGAGATAATTTCGAAAACTGTTAAAGAAATCTCTGAAATACTGTGACGTCCTTGATTTATTGTGAGTAAAATTTTTTTGAAAAAAGGATTAAAATATCATCAGGAAATGCAGTAAAAAAAATCTGCCCGCTTCGCGGGCACATTCTCATGGCGCGCTTCGCGCGCGGCTCGCTTCGCTCGCAAGTTTCAGCGCGCCTAGGGCGCGCGACTGTTGGATCTCGCGCTTCGCGCTCGATTATATATTTATCTCGCGCTTCGCGCTCGATTATGTATTCACCTCGCGCTACGCGCTCGGGCGTATTTGCATCGCGCTTTACGCTAGGCTCCTCTAGATTTTTGCACTTCGTGTTCGACTTCGATGAAAAGAAAAAGTTTGTTTGCAAATATTATAAAATTATCAAAACCTCTACATATTAAGTGATTGTTAAATTTATTTTTATTTTAGACTGAAAAGGAACTTTATTTACTCAAGGTTCTATCGACCTTAAGGAACACATTCTCATCCAGACACTCGCGCTTCGCGCTCGATATTTGATTTGAAAATCATTTGAACCGTATGATAGAAACAAAAAAGTTTGAGCGCACTTACGGCGTGCGATTTGGTAAATACACTGAGCGCGCACTTTGTGCTTCGTGTTATATGTTCTTCATATACAAATTACTAAATTTGTATTTGATTTCAAATGAAAAGTAATGATATAATTCAGGCGACAAATTTTATTAGTTAACATTTTATTTTAGCTTGTGCCGTTTATCAAAAAAGTTAATTTTTTCATTTTGAATATATTCTTACCACAAAAATTGATTACGGGTTTGTAACTCTTTTTTGAATGCACAATTTTTGTTCATTTATATGTTTTCGTACCTTGCATTGTTTTTTTTAAAATTTGATTTTTTTACTGTCAATGTTATTTTCGCGAATAAAACAAAAACCACGCATCCTATCGAAACATGAGTCACAATAAATTTGTACCTCTTCCTTGGATGAACAAATTTTGTTTCGGTCATTTTTTCGTAGCTGGTAATATTCGTCTGAAAATTTGATTTTTCTATTTTCAATGCTGTTTTTTACGAATAAAGCAAAAACTACGCGTCATATCAAAAAGTGAATGATAAGAAATTTGTAGATCTTTTTTAGGTGCACAACTTTGGTGAAATGATCTTTTCTGGTATCTTGCATAGTTTGACAGCAAAATGGCTTTTTTGATTTTTCATTAATTTTTTGTGCGATCAAAATTTGAATTTTTTATTTTTCAAAAAATTCAAAAAGTTGTTACGAAAATATTATAGGGTGTTCAGGAATCAACGTTTTTCTCCTCTTGACTTTTTTTTTCATATCGTGCGTTTTTCGGCTTAAAATGTTCATTTTAGTTTGTTTTTTGGAATTTTGAAAATGCTATAACTCCAGTAATTTTTTTTTTATCACAAAAAGTCATGAGAATATTTTGTTCGTCATTTTGCGTACTACTAATAACCGTACATAGAATTTTCAAATCTTCAAAAAAAGTGGTCTCAAAAATTTTCAAAATGTGCTCACTTTTTGGATTTTCATCCAAAATAGCTGGTTAACGAACTCGTTCTCTATTTTTCGGCCATAAAAAAGTGTGCCAAAGGTCAATCAAATCTGATCATTTTTTCGAAAGTTATCGTGGCTACAGACAGACAGACAGACAGACAGACAGACTACAGACAGACAGACACCTTCGTAAAAATCGTTTTTTCTGACTCAGGAGGTCTCAAAACGTGGAGATTTGATGAAAACCGACTATGTCAAATTTTACATAAAACCAATACCTTCTCATTAGAATGAGAATGTAAAAACCATTAAATTAATCCCTAAAATCTGTCAATAAAAGCCCTAACAAGTCAGCACTTTTTTAGAAAAAAAAGGAGAAAGATTTGAAATTTCTTTCAGACCTTTAAAATCCATTGAAAATTTCGTCGAATACCTCAATTGAAAGAGGGAAAAACCTTGCAATATTTGAGATTTTTTGAGATTTCATGAAGCAACTCTAAATTCTCGAATAAATTCTTTAGAATTCGATAAAGAGTTATATATAGATATACATTAAATTTTTTCCTGCTTGAAATATTAAAATAGTTTTAATAATTGAGCTGCAATATTAGAATTGTGTATTAATATTAATTTTTTATTTTAATTTAAAAATAGCGTGGGAAAAAAAATAACCGTGCGCGTAGCGCGCGTGTTTGTTTTCTACTATGATAAATAATAATAATTTTTATTTAATAATGAAATTCTGGAATTTTCTAACGGAACATATTGAGGTGAAGAACCTCTGGGATGAAAATTCGAAGCGAGAAAAAGAGAAACGATTCATCTAGGAATAATGGACAGACGGAGAGAATCTGATTGGTGCGTGGCCACGCGCCACATTTCTACCCTAGAGACGGCAGATGTTTCTAACGACCTGAGAGCTAAGAACATCAGTCGAAAGTATCGATCGTGATAAGCTGATCGCTGCCTCAATAATACAGATAAGTTTTAACTGCCAAAAATTTTACTCAACTGTGAATATTCTCTGAAAAGGAACAAATCCTATTTCGTCATTGACTTTCTAAAAAGTTTTACCTCATAGACTTCTCCTAGTTATTTAAGAAAATGCATCACAAGATGTATTATCAGTAGCACGTTTGCGTATTTGTTGTCATCCATGACATGTGATGACTTTGTGAAGCTCTTCACCTGGGGTGATTGCTAGAGAGACTGATTAGCGACCTGAGTCAAAGCAGTGTTGCGGAACAAATGTGTTATTTAAGTAAGCAACACGGGAATTTTAGATTGGTCTAAAAATGTATCCCCCCCCCCCATACCTCCTTCAACATTCGTATCATTTAGATGCAGACAAATTTCGAAGAACAATTCGAAAAGGAGGCTCGAGTGAGATTTAAATCAGAAAAAGGGCGCGTTCTTGTTAAAAAGTGTTCTCTCTTCTTTTCACGGTCCATAAAAATATAGCTCGCGAGCCTCCCGCTGAAAAATAAGCAGTGGAATGTGAAGGGAGGAAGACACCTTGCATCAAGGGTTGAATATAAGAGGGTGCACGAGTCTTCGAAAAGTCATGGGTTTCCCGGCGAGGGTGCTAGGTGTCTGTCCAAATCGGGGGTCGAAAACCCTTCGCCTATACCCCATTCTAACCCCCTCCCCCCACCATTTCTATCGCGTGCCCTCTTCAATGGAGTAGTCCCTTTCCCAATGACGCTGCCCTTATCAAAAGGGTTGATGCTCCTTTTTTTCTCCCTTGATTCCTCTTTCTGTCAAGGCTCATTTCCTCCTTTCAAGAATGAGGTATTTAAACGTTTAAAACGCTTTAAACGGTTTCCAAACGATTTCTTGAGACTTGACGGGATTTCAAATCATTTCAAGAAATTTCAAAAGGATTCAAAAGATTTTGAGGGATTTTAAGAGTACTGCAAAGAATTTAAAGGGACTCCGAGGTGTTTGATAGGATTTTTGGGATTTCAGGTATTTAGATGGATTTTACGGAATTTCGGAAGGTTTCAAGGAAATGTTTCATAGCATTTTCAGAAATTGCACAGCAATTTAAACAATTGCGCGAGTTTTTGAGAAATTCAATAGACTTCAAACGATGTCTTAGTATTTCAAAGGTTTCAAGGAATTTTCAAAAGTTTTATTCGTGTTTTCGTGGTTTTTCAGAGATTTAAAGTGTTCTGTGGAATTTTAGGAGATTTAAAGGCATTTAGTCGCATGATTTTGAAATAGTTAATTCAGAATTATCTCTTATTTTTCTTAATCCGAGTTCATTCTTTTTAATTCTAGTTCATTCTTTTAAATTCTGGTTAATTTTTTCCGGATTATAGTAATTTCTTTTTTGATCCAGTTAATTCTTCAGAAATCTAGTTAATTCTTCTCCTGCAGAAAATTGCAGTTTTGTGCTATAATCTTTCAACAAAAACTCCATCGAATTCTGTTTCGTCTTGTATTTTTACCATTCATCCATAATTTTTTACACAATTTTCATTCGTTTAATTTTCATTTGTTTGAGAATCACAAATAATTTAAAAATATTTTAATAATTTTAAGGGTTCTCGTAGGATTTTCAGCAGTTTCAAGAGATTTCAGGACACTTCGATTTATTCCCAGAGATTTTGAAGTATTACAAGCGATTGCTAAGGATTACTTAGTTTTTTAAAGGCTTCAAGGAATTTCAAAGGTTTTTTTCGTGTTTTCGTGGTTTTTTTATATTTTTAAGTGTTTTGTGGAATTTTAGGAGATTTAAAGGCATTTTACATGATTTTGAAATATTTCTCGTGATTTCAGAGATCACAAATGATTTTTATTTATTTTAATAATTTTAAGGGATTTCGTGGGATTTCAAAAGATTTCATGGGATTTCCAGCTGTTTCAAGAGATTTCGTGGGATTTTATGATATTCCAAGGGATTATTGAATTTTCCTTCTTTTTCTCTTTTGATTTCTTTTTCTTACGAAGCTCATTTCCTCCTTTCAAGAATGGGGTATTTAAACGTTTAAAATTTTAAAACGCTTTAAAGGGTTTCTAAAAGATTTCTTGAGACCTGACGGGATTTCGAATGATTTCAAGGAATTTCAAAAGAATTCAAAAGATTTTAAGAGATATTAAAAATATTTCAAAGAATTTTAAGGGACTTCAAGGTATTTGATGTGATTTTTTGGCTGTCCAGGTATTTAAATGGATTTCAAAGAGTTTCAAGTGACTCCAAAGTATTTTTTTTAATTTCAGAGAATTTTAAGAGATTTCACCGCATTTTAAACAATTTCACAGGTTTTCAAGGAATTCAATAGACTTCAAAGTATTTCTTAGTATTTCAGAAGTTTCAGAAGTTTCAAGGAATTTCACAGGATTTTAAGTAATTTTAAATGTTTTTCGTGTTTTCATGTTTTTTTAGAAAGTTAAAGAATTATTATGTTATTCTTATTATATGTTATAAATTATGTTATTATTTTAAGTGAGTCCAAAGTATTTTAAAATATTTCAGAAAATTTTAAGACATTTCACACCTATTTAAAAGATTTCACGGGTTTTCAAGGAATTTTATACTATTTTAAGGAATTTCACAGATTTTTTCGTGTTTTTATGGTTTTCAGAGATTTTATGTGTTATTATGTTATTCATATTATGAGTTATGTTATTATTTCAAGTGACTCCAAAGTATTTCAAAATATTTCAGAGAATTTCAAGAGATTTCACACCATTTAAAAATATTTCACAGGTTTTCAAGGAATTCAATATAGACTTCAAAGGATTTCTTAGTATTTCAGAAGTATCAAAGAATTTCATAGGATTTTAGGGTTCATATCATCTCACATGCGGCAAGTCTCTCTGCGGCAAGTCACACCTGCGGCAAGTCACACCTGCGGCATGTCACATCTGCGGCATGTCTCATCTGCGGCATTTCACAACTGCGGCATCTCTACCTAGCGGCTTCTCTCCCGCGCGGAATTTCTCACAGTGAAAGTGACATTTTTGCGGCATCTCTCGCCAGTGGCAAGCCTCCCTGTGACATCTCTCCCCTCAAAAAAATTTTTCAAGTCCAAATGAAAATGGCAAAACTGCGACAAGTCTCCCAGGACTTATTGTCCCCACGGCGGCATCTCTCATCCGGAAAAAGTTTTCAAGTCCATATAAAATGGCAAAACTGCAGCAAGCCTCACAGGACTAATTGTCACATCTGCGGCAAGTGTCCAAGAATGGATTGTCACATCTGCGGCATCTCTCACCAGTGGCATCTCTCCCCCAAGAAAACTTTTCAAGTTGTTCTAAAGATGGCAAAAGTGCGGCAAGTCTCCCCAGCAGCAGCTCTCCCCCAAGAACATTTTCTAAGTAGTTCTAAAGATGGCAAAAGTGCAGCAAGTCTCCCCAGCGGCATCTCTCCCCCAAGAAAATTATCTACCTAGTTTTAAAAATGGCAAAACTGCGGCAATTCTCCCCCAAGAACATTTTCTAAGTAGTTCTAAAGATGGCAAAACTACGGCAAGTCTACCCAGCGGCATCTCTTGACTAAGAACATTTTCTAAGTAGTGCTTAAGATGGCAAAAGTGCGGCAAGTCTCCCCAGCGGCAAGTCTCGCCCTCAAAA
>CAKNYM010048728.1:127172-146937 GCA_932195095.1 Andricus curvator
CGTACGTACGCGTCTACCACGCGCATGCGTCTACCACATCTCTCGCTCTCTAGGAGAAAGAGTAGGGACGCGGAACATGTGTTCTCGCAGGGAATTTCCCCGAGTTGGGCATGCCTGACTTAGAACATTTTCTTGGGGGAGAGATGCCGCTGGGTAGACTTGCCGCAGTTTTGCCATCTTTAGAACTACTTAGAGAATGTTCTTAGGCGAGAGATGCCGCTGGGTAGAATTGCCGCAGTATTTCCATCTTTAGAACTATTCAGAAAATTTTCTTGGGGGACAGATGCCGCTGGAGAGACCTGCCGCACTTTTGCCATCTTTAGGACTACTTAGGAAATGTTCTTGGGAAGGAGATTCCACTGAGGAGACTTGCCGCACTTCTGCCATCTTTAGAACGACTTCGAGAATTTTCTTGGGTGAGAGATGCCGCTGGGTAGACTAGCCACAGTTTTGCCATCTTTAGAACTACTCAGAAAATGTTTTCGAAGGAGAGATGCCACTGGAGAGACCTGCCGCAGTTTTGCCACCTTCAGAACTATTCATAAAATTTTCTTAGGCAAGAGATGCCGCTGGGGTGAATTGCCGGACTTTTGCCATCTTTAGAACGACTTAGAAAATTTTCTTGGGGGAGAGATGCCGCTGGAGAGACTTGCCGCAGTTTTGCCATCTTTAGAACGACTTAGAAAGTTTTCTTGGGGGAGAGATGCCGCTGGTGAGAGATGCCGCAGAAGTGACAATCCATCCTGGGAAACTTGCCGCAGATGTGACAATTAGTCCTGAGAGACTTGCCGCAGTTTTGTCACTTTGATGTGGACTTGAACATTTTTCCCGGATGAGAGATGCCGCGGGTGAGAGATGCCGCAGATGTGACAATTAGTCCTGTGAAGCTTGCTGCAGTTTTTCCATTTTATATGGACTTGAAAACTTTTTCCGGATGAGAGATGCCACCGGGGAGACAATAAGTCCTGGGAGACTTGTCGCAGTTTTGCCATTTTCATATGGACTTGAAAAATTGTTTTGAGGGGAGAGATGCTACAGGGAGGCTTGCCACTGGCGAGAGATGCCGCAAAAATGTAAATTTCACTGTGAGAAATGCCGCGCGGGAGAGAAGCCGCTGGGTAGAGATGCCGCAGTTGTGACAAGCCGCAGATGTGACATGCCGCAGATGTGACATGCCGCAGATGTGACTTGCTGCAGGTGTGACATGCCGCAGGTGTGACTTGCCGCAGGTGTGACTTGCCGCATGTGAGATGATATGAACACGGATTTTAAGTAATTTTAAAGATTTTTCGTGTTTTCATGAGTTTTTAGAGATTTTAAGTGTTATTATGTTATTATTATATGTTATAAATTATTATATTATTATTATATGTTATGAATTATGTTATTATTTCAAGTCACTCCAAAGTATTTTTTAAAAGATTTAATAACATTTTTTAGAGATTTTACACCATTTAAAGTATTTCATGGGCTGTCTAGGAATTTCATAGACTTCAAAGGATTTCTTAGTATTTCAGAAGTTTCAAGGAATTTTATAAGATCTTAAGGAATTTTGAAGGAGTTTCAAAGGATTTCTCAGTATTTCAAAGGTTTCAAGGAATTTTGTACGATTTTAAGGAATTTCACAGGTTTTTTCGTGTTTTCATGGGTTTCTCGACATTTTAAGTGTTATTGTGTTATTCTTATAATATTTTATGGATCATGTTATTACTTCAAGTGACTCCAAAGTATTGCAAAAGATTTAAGGGGAGATCCTGCTTTAAGAGGCCTAAAAAAGCGTTTTTGGGGGGATTTTTTTCGGATAGAAAAAAGTAAGCAAGTCTAGAGAACTTTTTAGAATGTTTTAA
Source organism: Andricus curvator (assembly GCA_932195095.1). Classification (NCBI taxonomy): domain Eukaryota; kingdom Metazoa; phylum Arthropoda; class Insecta; order Hymenoptera; family Cynipidae; genus Andricus; species Andricus curvator. The sequence continues at coordinate 129,020 of CAKNYM010048728.1, forward strand.
TATATATTTGAACATTATAAAGAAAATTTTACCAGAGAAAAATATCGGCGGGATTTTTAAAAAATAGGCGGGATTTAAAACAACGACGGGATTTAAAAAAATATCGGCGGGCAAGATAGAACTCGCAATTTTCGTCTGAAACAAAAAAAAAACAAAAAAAGTTTAATTTTCATATATTTTTCTTCTAGGTGAACTAAGAAAAACCGGAAAAATTGTGAAATAAAAATTTTTTCTCAAGTTTGAAGAAAATTTGCCTTTTGCAACAACAAAAAAATCATTTCAACTTGCTAAAAAAGTTGTTAAAAATTTTTTTTTTCATGAATCTTTTTAGTTCAAATAGAAGAGAATACAAAACTGAAGCTAACAAGCCTCGGTTCGTTTTGATTGGTCTTCTAGTTTTCTTGCAATCACGCCCGCCAGTTTAGAAAAATCGTAAAAACGAAAACTCGAGAAAACGCGCTTCAAAGGTTACGATTAGAAAAAATGTTCATTTCTGATTACTTACAGTAATAATATGCTAATCAGCTATTCCTGCTCCCTAAAGTAAATGGCACTTCTACGAATTGAAAATATTGTTTCGAAGGACACTCCACCACGTTTAGTGCTGTATCTTTAAAAATACTGCGAATCAGCCTCTATAACTTTAGATACATATTCTTAGATATTAGGAATAGATTTAAGCAATAAAAAAAAATCGATTTTTTGAGCCTTCTAAAGCAGGATCCCCCCTTAATAGGGCTGTAAGAGATTTCAAACTACGTTAAAAAATTTCACGGGTCTTCAAGGAATTTAACAGACTCCAAAGGAATTTCTTAGTATTTCAAAGGTTTCAAGGAATTTCATAGGATTTTAAGGAATTTTAAAGTTTTTTTCGTGTTTTCATGGATTTCAGAGGTTTTAAGCGTTTTGTGGACTTTCAGGGGATTCAAAGGCATTTTACATCATTTTGACATATTTCACGTAATTTCACCAGATTTCGTGGAATTTCAAAGATTTTATTACGATCCCTAAGGATTTCTCCAATTTTTTAAAATCTCATGGGATTTAATTTAATTTTAATGGATTTATTGAATTTTATTTATTTCGAATGATTTCAAGGAATTTTAAAAGAATTAATTAATTAATTTCGCGTGTCTATAAAAGATTTCAAGAAATTTTCAAAAATTTCAAAGGATTTGTGAAGATTTCAGTATTTAAGTGAATTATTTTCAGTGAGTCTAAAGTATTTCAAAAGATTTCATGGAATTTCAAGAGATTTCACATCATTCAAAATGATTTCACGAGTTCTCAAGGAATTCAATATACACCAGAGACTCGCTATTTGAACGCGCGATCGGACGCGTTATATGAATTCCTAGAATTGCTGGTCCCTACAGTTTCTCAGGGGGCAGGGCGAGAGACGGTTGCGACTCCGCCTCTGAAGGGACGCATGCACTATATGACTATACTACTCAGTCAAGTAGATTGCGCAATATTATGGGAACATTTCAGGCGGCCCTGCCTGTTTGCGTTTCGCTGTACGCGTTATATGAACAATGCCATTTTCAGGCAACCCCCGAGATTGTTCATCTATCGAGTCTCTGGTGTATTCCAAAAGGTTTTAAAGAATTTCTCAGTATTTCAAAAGTTTCAAGATTTTCAAGGGATTTCGAGGTATATAGGTGGATTTTAAAGAATTTAATGTGACTATAAAAGATTTAATAGAATTTCGAAACATTTCAAGACATTTCAAAGGAACCAAGGATTTCAAATTATTAAAAAAATTTTTTAATAATTTTGAGGGATTTCGAGGTATAATTTAGGTGGAATTTTAAGGAAATTAAAACAGATTTCACGGAATTTCCAAAGATTTCAAGGGATTTTGAGAGTTCATTTCATTAACATCATCTTTTAATACATTTCACGGATTTTCAAAGAATTCAATAGATTTTGAAAGATTTTAAATGATTTCTTAGTATTTTTAAGGTTTCAAAGAATTTTGTGGGTTTTCAGAGATATTAACTCTTTTGTGGAATTTCAGCGGATTTAAAAGACATTTTACATGATTTAAAAATATTTTTGAAATGTTTTATTGAATTCTGAAGGACTTCGTGGCATTTTATAACATTTAAAAGGATTATTAAAAAAAAATCTGAAATATTTGAATAATTTTAAGGGATTTCGTAGTATTCGAAAAATTTCAGGGTGTTTTTAAAAAAGGAAAGAGATTTTCAAAACTTTTGATTAATTTATTAATATTTTTAAAGATTACAAGTGATTACGAAGGATGAGATCTAAAAAATTCCCCAACAATTTTGATGGGATTCAAAAAAGTGTAGGGATTTCAAGGGCTTTTCCAAGAATTTTATCATTTCAAGGGGTTTAAGGGATTTTCTACGATTTGAAGGGATCGAAATGATTTCTCATCTTGAAGATTTTATGAAATTTCATGAAAATTCAGGGGATTTCAGGAGATTTTCCAAAGATCCCAGAGACTTCAATAAGGGATTCCAAAAGAATTTAAAGGATTTCAAAAGATTTGATATAATGTCAAGAGACTTTATAGGTTTTCAAATACTTTGAAAGTCATAAAAAGTTTCCAAGGGATTTCACCAGAATTCAAAAGATTTCAAGAGCTATTATGGAATTTCCGGAAATGTTATGGGGTGCAGGCTTCGAAGGATTTCAAAAGATTCCACGGGATTTAATAAGATTCGAAAGAATTTTCAGGAATCCCTTGGGATTTCATGCGATTTTAAGAAACTTAAATGTATTTCAGGGGGTTTTCAAAATATTTCAAAGATTTCAAGGGATTTGACTATAATTTAAAGGGTTTTAGAGGATATTATGGAATGTTAATGAAGTTTATGAGATTTTGAAGGCTTCAAAAGATTTCGGAAGTTTTTATACGGGATTTAAAGAGGATTTAAAGGAATTCCATGATTTCATGGGATTTCATGAAATTTTAAGCGATTTCAGGGAATTTTCAAAAGTTGCAACGATTCCAAGGGATTCAAAAAGAATTCAAAGGATTTCAAACATATTTTGGAATTTCCAGGGATTTTACGGGGGTTGGAAGACTTCGAAAGATTTGAAGTTTCCAAAGAATTAAATAAGATTTAAAGCAATTCCAAGAAATTCTTCGAAATTTCATCGAATTTTAAGAAATTTCAAAGGATTTTACAGAATTTTCAAAAGGATGAGAAAATTATACGAACTTCCACAAAACTTTAAAAAATTGCGAGATATCAATATTTTTTAAAAGGATTTCATAGTAGCTTAGAGGTTTATATTTCTCGTTTGTTTAAAAATTCTACTATTTTTTTGAAAAATCAATTATTTTGTTAAAATTGCAGCTATTTTGTTAAAAAGTCATCTTTTTGGTCAAAACTCAACTACTTGGTCAAAAGTTGAACTACTTTGTTTACAATTAATTTTTTTAGTAAAAAATTCATAACTTTGGTTGAAAATTTAACTCTTTTGTTGAAGATACGTTATTTTGGTTAAATATCAATTTTTTAACTAAAAATGTAACTTTTTCATTTTTGGTTGAAAATTCATATTTTTAATTGAAAACTGATCTTTTCTAATTAGAAGTTCAACTACTTGATCGGAAGTTCACTTTTTTTTTGTAAATTCGTCTTTTTTGGTAGAAAATTAATCTTGTTCGTTGAAAATTCATCCTTTTTGGTTAAAAATGCAACTGTTTGGTTGTAAATCAATCTATTTTAGTCAAAGATGCAACTATTTGAAAATTCTAAATATTGAAAATTCGTCTTTTTGGTTGAATTCCACATTTGGATAAAACATCAACTATTAAATGTTTCATTAGGAATTTTTATTTTTTGGTTTGAAAATCTATAGTGGTTTAAAGTTTAACTACTTCAAACAAATTAATTTTTGTTTTAGTTAAAAAATTCATAATTTTGAGTTGAAGATTGAACTGTTTTGTAGAAAATTCATCTTTTTGGCTTGGAAATTCAACAATTTGCTAGAAAATTAAACTATTTTGTTGAAAATTAAACTTTTTGGTTGAAAATTAGATTATTTTTATGAAAATTTACCTATTCGGTAGAAAATAAACTTTTATGTTGAAAAAAAATTTTCGGGTTGAAAATTCAACTGTTTTCTAAATAATTTATTTTTTTGTTTAAAAACTTCTATAATGTTTTCGATAATTTATGTATTTTGTTGAGAATTCATCTTTTTTGTTAGAAAATTAATCTTCTTCGGGGCAATTCATCTTTTTGGTTGAAAATTCAACTATTTCGTCGAAAATTGAACTACTTTTTTTAAAAATTCATATTTTTTAAATTCAAATCTCTGGTTGAAAATTTAATTCTTTTGTTGCAAATTCGTTGGTTTGTTTCTTGAATATTAATTTGTTAGCTGAAAATTTAACTATTCCATTTTTGGTAGAGAATTTATTCTTTACAGGTTAAAAATTCAACTGTTTAGTAGACAATTTATGTATTTTGTTGAAAATGCATCTTTTTGGTTAGAAACTAACATCTTCATTGGTCAAAATTTTTTTGTTAAAAATTAAGCTTTTGGGGTTGAGAATTAAACCGTGTTCAAAGAATTCGTCTTTTTCGCTTAAAAATTCAACTGTTTTTGGTTCAATTTTAATATTTGTTGTTTAACAATTCGACCATTTGGTTGAAAATGCGTCTTTGTAGGTTAAAAATTCAACTATTAGGATAAAGTCATCTTTTTTGGCAAAAAATTCAACTACTTTGTTAAAAATTTGCCCTTTTGAACTGCAAATTCATTTTCCATGCCAGAAAAGTCATCTTTCTTCGTTGAGAATTCGACTTCGAAAAAATTAACCTTTTTGGCTTAAAATTTAACTATTTACTTGAAAATGGAACTATTTTGTTGAAAATTCATCTTTTTTCTTAGAAGTGAAACTAGTTGGTTCTTAATGCAACTATTTGGTTAAAATTTAATTTTTTGTTGAAAATTCGTCTTTTTGGGTTAAAAATTCATCTCTTTTGGGAGAAAATCTTCCTTCGTTCTTTGGTTGAAAATTCAACTATTGTGTTGAAAATGCAATATATATTTCGACTTGAAATCTTAAGAATTTAAAGTTTTTCATATTGAATTCGATATGGTATTTACATTAATTTTATTTGACAGAATTTATTCCCTTATTATTCCCTTTTTTTAATTGAAAAATCACTATTTTCTCTGTTTACCGAGAATTTTGGGTGGTTGTGGGAGGGGGGGGGGGGGTAAAAATGATCCGAAATCGGTAATGTAGTATACGAACCTAAAGTTCCTTTTGAAAATCCTTTTCTCTTCTTTGATTGCCCTTTCTTCTACAACTCATTTCCCCTTTTCATTATTGTGACATAAACCCTTTCGGATATCTTGTATAATCAAAATCTGAATTCGATTCAAAATTCTTCTCTACTAAAAGACTATTTTTCAAACCAAACTAAAGAATATGATAAAATTTTCTAAAGATTCCAGTAAGAAGTTAAATGCCAAACAGTCGATTAGGAAAAATTGTCAATGTATACAAATACGCCAAGAACAAGCTGTTTCGTTTTCTTTCACACGGATTTTCAATACTCATTGTGGGACTTCTTTTTTTTTTTTTGGTAGAGATTTTGAGACTATCCCAGGTGAACGTTCTGGGTTTGGTCGAGAGGACGATTTTTCATTTTTCGATGCTGCGAAAGTCTCCGACAATGGACGCGTGTCACGACGAGGTTGCAGCTGCTTGCCACTGTTTGTCGCGCACACATGGCGTTGGCCGATGTACGTTTTCTGTACAGCTACATGCTACACTCTGCCAGCTCTACGTCGTGCAAAAGATCTCGTCGCAAGATTAAAGCTCGCAGCTTTGCCACAATATAATATATATTGCTGCATTACATTTGCAAGTATATCCGGCCCTTTCGGATACTTCTTTCATGCCAAGCCAGATCGCGCAGATTCGACTGACTTCCACAATCGACCTATAAATCATTGTCCATCTTCGCGAAAAGACCCTGCGCTTCAAATGCGAAAAACATGCGCAATTGACTCATATTTCAATTTCAAACGTCCAAATTTCGAGGCTTTGACATTTTTTTTCTCGGTTATTGATATATGATGACTTTGTGAAGCTCTTCGCCTGGGGTGATTGCTAGAGAGATTGTTCATCGAACTGTGTCGGAGCAGTGTTGCGAAACGAATGTGTTGGTTAAATAATCCACATGGGAATTCTAGGTTCATTTAAAATTTATAGCTGCCCCTTTAAACCTCCTCCTACACTTCCCTTTATCACTTTTCTCATATGAATTCCTCGAACCTTTTGTATAATTTTCCTCTTTTAAATTTTTCTATCCATTTTAATTCAAGTTATATCATTTGCTATTCCTCCTAGCCTTGTCCTTTTTCCCATAAAGTCTTTCTATTTGTATTTAATCAAATATACTCAATATCCTCTTCCTATTCATGATAAGTGTATCTCCTTCTATCTCTTTATAACCTTTTCTTCTTGACTTCTTTTCTGTCCATGTTGATGTTTATCCTTTTTCTTTCTCCAACAAGTTTAGCCATTTCTATTAAATTAAACACTTTTCATCCTTTTCCTATTTCCGACAATTCTATCCCTTTCTTTCTCTTCCTATCCCATTCTATCATTTTATATAATTTTTATCCTTTTCCTATTGACAATAAGTCTATCCACTTCTATGCAAGTTATAGAAACTTCTATCCCTTCTGTCCTATTCCTCTTCCTCATAGCTGCGCCCTTTTCTATATATCTCTTTTTATCATGTCCTTATTTTTCAAAAAACAATGTTCATCTCTATCCATTTTTATCACCATCGCATTTCAAGCATTAGTATTCAATTAAATATGCCTCACCCTATTCCTTCTTTAAATAATTTTTCCCTTTCGTATACTGTACTATATTCATTTTAGCCTATTTCACTTTCTGGTACCCCTATCCTTTCCTATCCATGCTTATGATTTTGCTTTCCCCAAAAATTTGAGCCATTTCTATTCAATAAAGGATTCTTGGTCCTTTTTCTATTCTCAATAAGCCTATCCATTTTTATTCAAATTATATCATTTTCTGTCCCTTCTATCCTTTTCCTCTTTCCGCAAGGTCTTTTTATTTGTATTTAATTAAACGCTTTATATTCTCTTCCAATTCCCGACAATTTTATATTTTTCTGTTTCTTTTTTAACCTTTTCCATTTCAACTGAAGTTACATCATTTTCTGATCCTTTTGGCTCCTTTTCTATCGGTGATGTTTATCCTTTTCCATTCTCCAACGAGTTTGGTCATAATTTATATTAAATTGAACACTGTTTATCCTTTTCCTACTTCCGAAAATTCTATCTCTTTCTTTTCCTTCCTAACCTATTCTATCAATTTCTATAATGTTTTATCCTTTTAATATTTACAATAAGTCTATCAATTTCTACGCAAGTTATAGAAACTTCTGTCTCTTCTGTCCTATTCCTCTTTCCCATGTCTGCGTCCTTCTCTATATATCTCTTTCTGGCATGTATATATTTTTCAAACAAATATCTTCATTTCTATCCTTTTTTATCATTCTCGCATTTTCGTAAACTCTTTCCTTTTCCTATTCCACTTTTTAATACTCCTATCCTTTTCTATTCATGTTTATCATTTTTTTTCTTTAAAAAGTTTAGCCATTTCTATCCAATCAAGTATTCTTTATGCTTTTCCTATTTCCGACAATTCTATATCTTTATATCCCCTTTTTATCCTTTTCCTATTTACAATGAGTCTATTCATTGTTATTCAAGTTATATGTATATATCTAAATCTACATCTAATATCTGTATCTATGTATTTAATCTAAAATTTTTTCATTATATTCATAAAAGATTATGTACTGAAAATGTTACAATATTTTAATTTTGTTCTTTAAATGTTAATGGTCAGAGAATACGAAATTATAATCCCTGCATAATATACCTGCAGTCCTACATGTAAAAATTTTTCCTAATCATCTGCTTGGCTAAAGAGCGTTGTCTCTCGCGTTGTCTTGACAGGACGAAATCAGTCTTGAAAGGAAGAGAGGTCGAAGAAGAGAAAAGAATGTAAAAAATAATTTTAGAAATAATTTTAAAAGAGACATTACAAGGAATTTTAAGACATTTCATGTGATTTTCTGGTATTTCAAAAAGTTTAAAGACATATCAAAGATCTTTCAACAAATTCAAAATATTTCCCGAAATTCATAAGATTTCAAGGGATCTTGAAGATTTCATGAGATTTAAGGAAATATCCAGAGATTTTGAGGTACACATTTCAAAATGTTTTGACAATTTTCATAACAATTAAAAAGATTTAATGTGATTTTAAACAATTTTAAGGGATCTTACTGGATTCTTTGAAATCCCTTGTAATAATTTTAGTTTTATGACTCTTTTCAAATGATTTTAAATTCTTTGATATGAAATCCTTTAAAATTTCTAAAAATCGTTTGGAATCCCTTAAAATAATTTTCTGAAATTCCATAAAATTCTTTGAAATCGCTATAAATCTTTTGTAATTCCTGAAAATAATTTTTTAAGTCCATTATATTGCTTGGTAATCCTTAAAATCTTATGAAATCTCGCGTTAAACCTCTGATCTATACTATGAAATCCTTTGAAAAACTCTTGAAATTTCAAAAGTTATTTGAATTACGTATAAATTCCTTAAAATAAAATCTCATAACATTTTTTATAATTCCGTATAATTGTTTCAATCTATGGAAATTTGAAATATTTTTGGAATTTTGGAAATGGAAAATGGAATTTTGAAATATTTGAGAATCCCTTGAAAACTTTGAAATCTTTTAAAAATCTTTTGAAATCTCTTTAAATTTACTGAAATCTTTTGGAATTCCTTGAAATCCTATGAAATCCATGGAAACCTTTGAAATACTACGAGATCCTTGGAAAACACTTTGAAATATTCAAATTTGTTTAAATCCCATAAAAGCTTCTTGGAATATTTAAAATTGAATTCTCCCCAATTCCTTGAAATTTCTCAGAACCCCATATTCAAAAAGGTGACAAACAGAAAAGTTTGATAAAATAATGCGATTGTGTGTGTAATATTTTTTATTTTATGGAAGCAATATGAAGGCTCTATGATAATTTTCTCTTCCGGCATATTTAATCCTAATCGTAATTGAATTCTAAAGAATTCAAAGAATTTATGATGAATTACAAAGAGTATTCAAGGATAATTCATTTGTTTATTGATTTGGAAAAAAATCATTTTTCATAATAAGTGTATTTTGGCATTATTTTTTGTTTCAAAAGTTATTCAATTGAATAATAATATGACGCAAGACAAAATTAAGATCCAGTACAATATGTCGGAAGAGAAAATTAAGATCCGGCAAATATTCCACAAAATTCGATAAATAACAACGGGTGTCGATTATACAACTTTGTCTCTTCTTTCCCACTTCAATTTCACTGTCACATTTAATTGTTTTAATGGTTTATAGTTCTCTTGAATTGTTTTCCGGAGAGATGAAAGTAAAAGTGAAGTGAAAAAGTTACGTAATTATTAATTCAAGTAGTGAACTTTTCACTAATTCAGATTTAGGGATTGGAAATTCTAATGGAATTCCAATGGGACTTTTTTTTACTCCTGACTCTTTTTATTTTCGATAATTGGTGATCAATAACAGTTTGGAATAATAATTTTTCAAGATTTAGATTAACTCCCCTTTTGGAATTCCAAACTTCGGCGCCTAAGCCCTTTTGGTTTGCCAATATAAGTGCTTATGCCCTTTTGGAATGACGAATGTTGGCGCTTATGCCCTTTTCCTGTGCCTAATGTTGGTTTTGACGGAGGGAAGTACAACGGACGGACAAACACCCGACCGGAACTATAAGGGTTTCTGCCAGGGGCTACGATACTCTAAAAATTGAGGAGATAGAAAAAAAATGAGGTAGAAGCCATTTTCATACAATGATGTTTTTATTCGCCAATGGTACATAATTGTCATTATTAACGTTAATACAAGTGTCTAAGAATGGCCCTCTTCGACGAAGAAGTTGTGGATCTCAAGACAGTGAGGGTACGTGGGTTAGCTTTCGCAGAAGATAAGGTTGTTATGGCAGAATCAACCGGAGACTTACAAAGAATGTTGAGCAAACTGAATACAAGCATGAAGAACATGGTGCTCAAAATTAACGTAAATAAAACAAAATTATGGCGTTTGAAGAAAAGTGTCAGAAAACAGTATGCAACATTGACATAAACGATGATAGAATAGAACAAGTTGATAAGTACGTATATCTTGGTAGCCTATTCACTAGTGACGGAAAGATAGATGGGGAGTTAGATGGGCGTATAAACGTGGGTAAGAAGGTTATCGGTATAGTAGGATCCATTATCAGAAGTAGAAATATATCAGGTAAATGTACGGTAGCGTGACCTGGACCTACCAAGAAAATAATAAGCCTAAAATTAACGCCAAGACAGGAAAGTGAGGCGACAAATAGTTTATAAGAAATGCATAAGGAAGAATGTCAGTAGAGTGAATGACGCCTCAAACAAAAGACCTTGGATACTAATGGGCCCAGGTTGGGAGCTTTACATGATGACTTTTTGAGGCTCTTCTCCTGGGATGATCGCTAGAGAGATTGATCAGCGACCTGGGTCGAAGCAGTGTTGCGGAACGAACGTGTGTTTTAAATCAGTAACACGAGAATTCTAGATTAATCTAAAAAATTAATACCTTCTTCCTCACATTATAATGTGATGTTGATCTATAATTCTCGTGTTATTCAACTCACTCGGTGAGGAAGGGAGTATACTCCCTTCCTCATCGAGTGAGTGACGGTTACTCCGAAAGGGATATGGCTAAATGGTATAATAATAATAATAATAATAATAATAATAATAATCTTGTATCAATCAGCAATGCCTTATACACTGAAGAAAAAATCAGAGATGACGTGCGATAATATCTAGATGTTGTTTGCTACCATAAAACGGGGTTTGATGGGACATGTGAAATAAATCGGAACATCCGTTTTTTACCCAGAAAAAGCAATATCAAGTCATAAACTTTAAAATTTCGGGTGTCTTGATTTACCATACACTGTGTTCCTCTCCAGTTTTCTCAATGCATCCAGTTAGGAATACTATTCACCGCAATATGTTCTAGCCGCCCCCCATAAATGATGTTGTAAAATGGAATTCGCACAAAAACGTGCGGACCCCGTATTCGGGACTTTTGAGGCAAAAGATGTGCTGTTAAAACAGAGTGCTCTCCTGTTTTTATAAAACAGCGGAATTCTTGAACACCATGGTGAATAGTGTTATCCACAATTTTGAGACCTGCAACTGAACTAGCGGTATAAGGTGCATTAGGTATGTATACAAAAACGTGCTCTGGTGAAATATGTGGATTATGTGGCGATCGCATCCACCTTGGAAATCGACCATGAATGAGACGTTGTAGAACTCCAGTTAGAACAGGGGCTTCTGGCATTTGCACATAAACTTGGCTTCCTCGAGGAACAATAATATTTTGCACTGGTTCATTTCCTCCAGGTGCAGGTGCTGCAAGCATTGCACCTAATTTTGTAAAAAAAAAAGAGAGTTGTGAATTATTTTGGGCGCTAGAAAAATATGTTAGTAAGCAGATAAGATGTTTTGATAGCAGCATGATACGTTATTTCTCAATTATTTCTGAAATGGTATGCAAGATTGAGATAGTCGTGGTAAATGGCAAAACTTCTAGAATAATGTGAATGCCTAATGACAATGTTCTGCTCAATAATTGTATAATTTCAACTTGAACTATACTTAAACTCTCAAAGGACATAGAAATTTCAAATCAAAGCCTCTACGAACTTTAAAAATGGTTTATTTTGAGCAAGCAAAGTTTACCACATGAATTTGATAAGGATGATATCAAAAATATACGAAATATGTAACATTTCTTATTAATATTAGTATTAATATTAATAAAAATAATATTAATAATTATGAACGGAGCATCGGTGGCTTAGTTGGTTAGGCGCTCGGACTTCACGTTAGAGGTCCGGGGTTCGATCCCTGAGCCGGTATCTCTGGAAATTTTTCTATGTACCTTTACCGACGTTCTGGTGGTTCGGATCCCACCTTAAGCTGTAGCCCCCTCCCCCATCATGCATTTGACTGAAACCCAGTCCGTGAATGATGGGGTAAAAAACAGGCTTTGCCCAAAATATGTCAAATTAGGCACACTGCTCTCATCAGATCACTTCACAGAAAAAACGAAGTGTGAATCTAACGCTAATTTCAAGGTATCGTTTCCCTCGGATTTGGAGTACGAAACGTCAATTGCTGTCAATTTTTTTACAGTACTGCGGCAAAAATAATAGACGATAGTTTCGCACCCGTAGTCCGAGCGAGATGGAACCCCATCTTGAAATTTGCTGCAACAAAATTTATTCCAGAGTTTTTACTCTGTTGGTTGTATTGCAAAAATGCGTCTACGATTGATAATATACCGGGACAGCCCTGTGCAGACTATTCAAAAAATAAATAAACCAACTCTAACAAAAAATGTCTTCAAAATATTGGGCTGTAACCATCTTAAGCCTGAGACATTAATTTCCCTAATATTATATTATATTAGACTTACTTGTAAAATTTAAGAAAACAATGCTTGTATAGAGTGAAATGAAGATTTTCATTTCCACTATAGATAGAGAAAACGATCGAGAACTGAAGACTTATGTTTGAAAAGTGTCATGAACTGGATAATATGAACTAGCAAATTTTTAGACTACATTTACATATATGTATACTAACCAGTATCTTGATTACACTACTGCTTTATCTGCGGTTTGAAACATACAAGACGAATATTGCTTATTTCATGTCTCAGAATTTTCATATCTGCCAGATTTATTACCTGTAGGACCATCAAAATTATTTAAATTTGCAACCTGTTTACGATCTATACTACACAGCTGGCATAGTAAAGTATCATTTGCATACGAATAAAGTAATCAAGGTATATATTATATGGATGGATAATAACATTTTCATGGATTTTGTTTGACAGATTAATTAAAGAATAAAAAATTAATTAAAATTTGTTTCCCTTTATTATATATTTGTCTCTAATGAGCAGATCACACTGATGTTTAAAAACATACTTTTCTCGTTTTAAGACTTGTTGTGCCTATTACAGAAGATGGACATTGTTAGAGTTTATCTTTGAAGTTTTTTTTTTCAAAAGAACTTTGTGAATGAGAGAAGTTATATATATGAGAGCTTTATTTGTCTGTTTCCCTTTTCTCCCTATTACTCCCTTTTGTTATATATTTTTCTCTAATGAGCCAATCACACTGATGTGTGAAACATACTTTTTTCGTGTTAAGACTTTTTGTGCAATTCAGTTACACAATATGACTTTGTTAATGATTATTTTATTTTTATTTTTTATTTACTAAACGGAGACATTGAGCCAATAGACTTTGATTCCGTTCTGTTAAGTTTGGTTCTTAGTCAACTCTATAAACATGCACTGAAACAAAATTTGGAACCAAGTTAATGCATTTACTTGAATCCTCTTTCTTAGGTCCTAAGGATCAAGAAAATATTTATTCACTGGAGTAATTTTTATTTGAACCAGACATGTATCTTTTGTTGATCTAAAGGAATGAATTCTTTGGCTTTTCTTGATTAAAATAAATATTTCTTACGTTCAAGAAAATTATTTCCCTCAAAGAAATATTTATTTGATTCAGTGAGTTTGATTCTATGAATTCGTCAGGAATTAGTTTTCATTTCTCCATCGTTGTCTCTATCTATCAAAAATGAAGATCGTCATTCTATCCCCTTCTCACAATTATCATGGACATTAATAGTTGCTAATTATCTTTTAAAAGATTAGTTAAGCAAATTTTAGCTCAAAAATCCATCTATCCTAAAATATAATTTCTGATTAAATATCTAAGAATAGTTCCTAATTTTAAATGTGCTTCTTGGAAAACACAGGTAGTATATTGTACATAATATGCAAACGCAGGTGCAGCGAAAATTCTGTAAGTCATTCAAGAATGTCGCTAATTGAACATTAACCATTTAGGGGTCATCTGCTGTAGGACAATAGGTCTCTTTCCTATTATACATTTAACACTTGAGGGCCTGATTTTTTTAAAGAAGGATAAAGAAAATATATTGCTTTCAAAGACTCACTTTGGACCCACGGCAACAAAAAAATGCATTTAAAAAAATCTGGTTTCAAAATTCGCCATAGCGAATCGCCACTAAGTACAAAAAAAGAGAGACCAAGAATCCTTATATCTGAAATAATCATGTATTTTGAACCTTTTTCGGTTTGTCGGCGCAATTTTAAGCGATTTTAATGAAATTTAGCAGCTGACTAACCAGTTAATAAAAAATAAGTTTGAGCGTGAATCTAGGATAATGCCTTAGAAACTGTGAGATTAAAACAAAAACCATTAAAACAAACCACTTTCCGACCTACGCTCACCTTTACATGCTGATATTTCAAACCGATTGACATCAAATTTTAACAAAAACCTAAATAGTTTTTCAAGCTTTGTATTTCAAAGTGCTGAAGACATTTGTTCTATTGATTATTATTATTATTAAATTATTGAATATATTATTCATATAGCATAAATGATATTTCAACCAAACAAGATTTTTATTTAAAATTAAGAAACGAAACAGTTGAATTCGTGAAAAAAGTCAAATTTTTAATAAAACAGCTGAATCCTCAACTATAAAAAAATTAATTTTTACCAGTGGCATTTTTAACCAAAAAAGATGAAATTTTTTCAAAAAAAGACGATTTTTGACAAAACAGTTCAATTTTTTAACACGAGAATATTCATTTTGTACCGAAAAAGACGAACTTTTAACAAAATAGTGACACTGTCAACCAAAGAGATGAATTTTCAACTAAAATGAATCTTTAATCAAAAACAATGAATTTTTAACAAACTAGTTGAATCCTCAACCAAAAAAGAATTATTTGCAATGAGTTTAATTTTGAACCGAAAAAGGCGATTTTTCAACTAAATAGTGGTATTCTCAACCAAAACAAATTAAATGGTTTTGGGTAAAGAATAAAAATTTTGAATAAATATTTATTTTTCAGGTTTATTTGTTTTCAAGGTTATAGAAATATCATTTTCGTAAGATTCTTGAGAAAATTCAAAAAGATTTTTGAAGATTTCAGATATGTCAAAAAAGTATAATTTTCTTTATTTTTCAGGATTTTGCAAAATTTTAGGAAAAATTTGAGTCAGTTTACAAGATATTTAGGACTTTTAGAAGTCTGGAAGATAAATATCTTTTAAACTGACTCGATCTACTATTAAAATGTTGAAAAAATCTTCAAATTTATAACAATTGCCCTTAAATTTTCCAGATATTTTCGACATTCGTAGAAATCCTTGAAACTTCTTAGAAATCCTCGAATTTTTGGGCGAAAACCTTAAAAATCTACATTTAGTTTAAAATGTTTTCAAATTCAAAATTATTTTTTTTTTACCATTTCCAAAACTTTCAAACCTGCTAAATATATTTTAAAATTATAAGAAATTTTCAAAAAATTTCTTAAAATTCTAAAAAAATTACCTCCAAAACTTCCAGATTCTGATGCGAAAATTTTAAAAATTTGTTGAAATCTTTTTAAATATTCTCTTAAAATTAATTTTTCAAAATAAAGAATCAATTTAAATTATCCCATGAATTTTAAGAAATATTTTTTATTATCGTGACACCTTTCAAAATGCTTAAAAAGCTTCAACATTTTTATTTTCAGATACTCAAGAATGTACATTTTTTAAATCTTTTTACATTCTCATTCTAATGAGAAGGTATTGGTTTTATGTAAAATTTGACATAGTCGGTTTTCATCAAATCTCCACGTTTTGAGACCCCCTGAGCTAGAAAAAACGATTTTTACGAAGGTGTCTGTCTGTCTGTAGTCTGTAGTCTGTCTGTCTGTCTGTAGCCACGATAACTTTCGAAAAAATGATCAGATTTGATTGAGCTTTGGCACACTTTTTTATGGCCGAAAAATAGAGAACGAGTTCGTTAACCAGCTATTTTGGATAAAAATCCAAAAAGTGAGCACATTTTGAAAATTTTTGAGACCACTTTTTTGGAAGATTTGAAAATTCTATGTACGGTTATTAGTAGTACGCAAAATGACGAACAAAATATTCTAATGACTTTTCGTGATAAAAAAAAAATTACTGGAGTTATAGCATTTTCAAAATTCCAAAAAACAAACGAAAATGAACATTTTAAGCCGAAAAACGCACGATATGAAAAAAAGTCAAGAGGAGAAAAACGCTGCTTTTTGAACACCCTATAATATTTTCATAACAACTTTTTGAATTTATTGAAAAATAAAAAATTCAAATTTTGATCGCACAAAAAATTAATGAAAAATCAAAAAAGCCATTTTGCTGTCAAACTATGCAAGATACCAGAAAAGATCATCTCACCAAAATTGTGCACCTAAAAAAGATCTACAAATTTCTTATCATTCACTTTTTGATATGACGCGCAGTTTTTGTTTTATTCGTAAAAAACAGCATTGAAAATAGAAAAATCAAATTTTCAGACTAATATTACCAGCTACGAAAAAATGACCGAAACAAAATTTGTTCATCCAAGAAAGTGGTAGAAATTTATTGTGACTCATGTTTCGATAGGATGCGTGGTTTTTGTTTTATTCGTGAAAATAACATTGACAGTAAAAAAAATCAAATTTTCGAAAAAACAATGCAAGGTACGAAAACATATAAATGAACAAAAATTGTGCATTCAAAAAAGACTTACAAACCCGTAATCAATTTTTGTGGTAAGAATATATTCAAAATGAAAAAATTAACTTTTTTGATAAACGACACAAGCTAAAATAAAATGTTAACTAATAAAATTTGTCGCCTGAATTATATCATTACTTTTCATTTGAAATCAAATACAAATTTAGTAATTTGTATATGAAGAACATATAACACGAAGCACAAAGTGCGCGCTCAGTGTATTTACCAAATCGCACGCCGTAAGTGCGCTCAAACTTATTTGTTTCTATCATACGGTTCAAATGATTTTCAAATCAAATATCGAGCGCGAAGCGCGAGTGTCTGGATGAGAATGTGTTCCTTAAGGTCGATAGAACCTTGAGTAAATAAAGTTCCTTTTCAGTCTAAAATAATAACAAATTTAACAATCACTTAATATGTAGAGGTTTTGATAATTTTATAATATTTGCAAACAAACTTTTTCTTTTCATCCAAGTCGAACACGAAGTTCAAAAATCTAGCGTAGCGTAAAGCGCGATGCAAATACGCCCGAGCGCGTAGCGCGAGGTGAATACATAATCGAGCGCGAAGCGCGAGATAAATATATGATCGAGCGCGAAGCGCGAGATCCAACAGTCGCGCGCCCTAGGCGCGCTCAAACTTGCGAGCGAAGCGCGCCATGAGAATGTGCCCGCGAAGCGGGCAGATTTTTTTAAAATGTTTTCAACTTTTAATTTAGTTTTTAACCTTTTTAAAACTTCTAAAAGTCTTTTAATATTACTCGATTTTTATCAAACTTCGTAATCTTGCTAATCGACAAATTTTGCTCTAAAATCTTCCAAATTCTTTTTTGAAATCTTAGGAAATAATTTAAAATGTTTTAAAATTTTCTGTCAGTTTTATCTTGAAATTTATTTTTCAAATAAAATAATCAGTTTAAATTTTCCCAGAAATTAAAAAAAAAGTTTTTATTGTGAAATATTTGAAGACCTATGAAATCCTTTGAGATCGAGAAAAATGTATTAAAGTACCTCGAAATTTGTCTAGCTTTCTAAAAATTTTACATTTTGTTCAACATTTTTGGAAATCTTTTCAAATTTCAAATTATTTTTTTTTAACAATTTACAAAAATTATATATATATATATATATATATATATA